>CATQJL010000316.1:19414079-19491654 GCA_958299035.1 Cylicocyclus nassatus
AAGCAGTGGTATCAACGCAGAGTACTAGTCAAATACAAGCTTTCATCACATTTTTATCTAGATTAGACCTAAACTAATGATGCACTATCGTTGCGGTTAGACTATAAATGTCTGCTTTCTATTCTATTGTATGGAACGCCAAGAGCGTATAGAATAAGTAAATAAATAAATAAAAATAAAGGATTTGATTAGCGCATTGTACAAGCGCTCACGGAGGAATTTTGACGAGATATGCGATCTTTACATTTTGGGCAAAATTCATGAGGACGTGTTTTCGTAGGCTCTTAACTCGGCGAATTTCACAGACTGGAGCCGAGTAATGCACCATTCGATAGCGCGGTTCCTAGTAGTTTTGACTTAGAAAAGCAAGCAGGCAAGGTTTCTGACAGATACACGAGAAGTGCGGCCAAAGTTACGCACTTCCGTGATGCAGTTACAGTCACCTCACCGTATCTCTCCAAAAAGACCCTGTAATCCTCAAAGACCACGATTTTCGTAAAGAGCGTGTTCGAAAACCTCTATAAGCGAAGTTTCCTTGCAATTCAGGATCATCAACATTTCAAAATCCATCGGCGAGCTTCTGGAGCGGAAAACGAGAAAAAATAAAATAACCCGAACATCTCGGAAAACTTGCTCATAAGGGTTATCCGACCTGCTGATTTCGAAACTCACATCTGCTTAGCAAGATAGCTTCGTATCCTGCGGCTATGGCGAGTAGAATTTGGGACGACAAGATTTTTCCACTATTCACCAGCTCTTCTATTTCCTTTGAAAAGAAACCTGCGACTACTATTTAGCACATCATAATCTACAGAAAAAGTGCTATCGAAAGATCTTTGCTGAAATGTGCTCGGGACAATGCTCGCTGCATTACACCTTCGCGAAAAGACGTCCTCAGAAAAATTCAAGAATATTGAAATCGAAATATCAAGGACATGCTGTATATAGAAAGATTCGCCTTGATGAGCTGAGCAAGGCGCTGCTTTCGGATTCAAAATATACTTATTCCCAAGGAAGTTATGGCGAGTAGAATTTAAAAACGCATGATTTTTCCAAAATTCACCAACTCTTCTATCTCCTTTGGAAAGAAGTCTGAGCCTATTTTTAGCGCACAATAATCTACAAGAACAGTATTATCGAATAGTTCTCAGCAAAGTCTTCTATGTTGGGTAGGCGTTGCTTCACATACTCGCGAAAAGACCTCCGCAGAACAAATTGAAAAAAAAAACTGGAAACGGAATATCGAAGACATCGTACTCCCACTTCCAGTATATCAGAGGATTCTTCGCGCCAAGCTGAATCGAATGGTGACTTTGGATTCAGAATTCATCCACTCTGAAGCGAGATATGGCCACGCGACGCTGATGTATGGACATGTCCATACATGTATGGACATGTACGGACATGTACGGACATGTCCATACATGTATGGACATGTCCGTACATGTATGGACATGTCCGTACATGTCCATACATGTCCATACATTCGCGTCTTTTTTTTCAAAAAATGTGAGCGGTATTGTATCTACAATGCATTTTCTAAACATGTGCCTTTCAAATACATATAGATCAACCGCATCGAAGCTGCCCAGCTCATATAAGAAAACTTCTTGCACAGAAAGAACGCTTATTTTATTTTCTAATAGACCCCTTGTCGAACTCGATGTACAAAAAAGTATGTGAAGATATTGAATAACTTAAGAGGATTTTTAGCAAACAAGAACATAGATTGGCGAAAAGATGCTCATCGAGATTCTTTTTTCAATTTATAAATCAAAAACGCAAACCAAACGTCATCTATCTTGCATAACTGATCAAGCAGGAAATACTTATATCACTGATAGCGAGAAAGCACGAGCGTTAGGACAATTGTTTTATTCCTTCGACGATCGAAGTACGAAATCGGGCTTCTCTTTATCCACTTCTCCTTCTTACCGTCACTGCCTATCGACCGTCTATTTCAGTCCCTTTAGAATTCGGAAGATTCTGATTAGACTAAAAAACTCTTTAACGCGTATGAAAGTATCCCACAAGTCATTTTCAAAAAATGCGCTTCGTCACTCTGTAAGCCCCTTGCACATATTTTTGATATATCAATGGTGTTGGGAAAGCTGCCGCAAGTCTGGAAGGAGGCATTAATGACAGCTATATCTAAGGTTTCCAATGTTCCCTCCTCTCAGAATTTCAGCCTATCAGTCTAACACTTACACCAGTAAAAGTGATGGAGAACGTTTTGCGTGACAAAATGCTTACATGGTTCGGAAATTCAACATGATATCTCCTATCAACACGGATTTACGATTCATCAACTACCACCAACGTTGCTGATTCTATTTTTGACTAGAGTTTTGCCCTTAATAAAGGAAAATCTATCGATGTCATTTACATAGATTTATCTAAAGCATTTGACAAAGTAAATCATCGATTGCTATTGCTTAAACTCGAGCAATTTGGTGAGAATGGAAACCTTTTGAAAAGGCTAAGATCATATCTACACAATAGATATATGACGTTCGAGTAGAAGACCATTCCTCTGATTGACATACCTGTACGAGTGGCGTACCTCAAGGTGCAGTTCTTTCTCCATTGTTTTTTCTGATATACATAGTCTTTGAAGAATTGTCCAGTCGTGCAGGAAACCAAAGTTTTTCCATGCCTCTATTTCTTCGCTAGAATTCGACATCGAAAATGATATTTTTGTGCATCTACCACCTAGCGTGAAATTTTCAAACAAAGCTTACATAAAAGCAATAATAGAAAGGTAACCGAAGTCCTGGTTTGATCTACTTCGAATTTGGAATCTATGCGTATACTTCACAAGCTAAATCGGGATATGTGTAGAATTAAGGCGATACTTTTAGTGTGAATGATTTATGATAACTTTGAGTGGATCGACGTCCACTCAAGTTTATTAAATCAAAAACCAAAAAATGCCGACCGTAATTATTGTAAAATTTGACCGTCATCATTGTAAGATAAGCAACGAGAAAGATTTATTTTACTAATCAATAAGCTATTATACTAACAACCATCTCCATTAGGAAAGAAGCGATGGAGAAAGCACACTTGTCATGAGGTAACTTTTCGATAATATCGATGGAGAAAGAATATTGGGAGACAATATAATCCCGCCGAGCGTCATTGGAGACAAGATATCCGGACATACGACAATCGGGCTGAGTATGACTGGCGAAAGCACGTATGGATTTATGACATTTGGAGATAGCACATAGGGAGAAAAAACGAAAGGAGCCATAGCCAATGGAGATAGTACATATGGAGTAAGCACATAAGGCGAGAGGATGAAAGGTAATGGAAATGCTGGTGACAAGACCCATGGCGAAAACAATGAGGGATTCAAAATCAGTGGTGCGAAAATATTAGGAGAAAGTATTACGGGGCCTAATATGCTGATACCGTATACGGGAGCAAATTGATAAGGACTGAGCACTGTTGGCCTCAAGGTGGTGATGAAATTAATTTGATTGGCTTGCCTTTTCCTGCGTCGTCGCTGAAATCAGAAAGGTTTTTATGTTTAAGAAGATCCCTGCAACTTACACTCAAACCAGCCAGTTCTCCAATAGATCGCCAAAGCATCTCTTCACGCTTATGTTTGGGCAACTTTTTATAGCTTTCCATTTGTTCAAGAACCTCTGGTTCGCTCACATCTAGAAAACCAATATTACCAAACGGACAGCACTTTTAAAGACCATAGATTACTCACTTTGTTTTTCGTGTAACTTGTCGATTTGTTTAGGGTTCATAAACGTGAATCCTCTCTTGTCTAACTCAGAACTTTGCCGTAAAGAAAGCGAAGATTGCAGTTGCTCGAATGCTTTTCCTATCTTGAAAAATGAGGATAAAAGCATGAAGCGGAAGAATTTTGCTCCATTTTACAGGTGATGATCTCTAGAGCAAATAGCTTTGCCCCACTTTAAGGGCAGAAATCACTCGAATGATTCCATTTTTGGGTCAGACTGCTACTTTGATAACTTATACCTCACAAATCTAAACTGATCTTGTTCTAGCTTGGTAGTTTAGAACAACAAGCAGCGGCGCAGCCATTAATTTTCTTATGGGTTATTGCTGTTCATTCCAGCCATACCGAAGCTAATGAAATGTGCTGAAAAGTAGTACTATCAAAATCCCAAAACCGGAATTATTTCACTTTTCAAGTATAAGTGGTCATGATAGGTTGTTACTGGAACACTCTTATCTAGAAACCATGAAGTACCTAAGATATGCTGAGACTACAAAAGAGCAACATAACAAATCGTTGGCTTTCACACACTTTGAATTTGGAACCACTAACATTTCCCCGCCCAGATTACTTCTTTGCTTATAGTGAATGAATACTCTGAGGTGCTCAAAGAAAAAAAAATGAATTTGATGAGGAGCAAAACAGAAAAGAAAAAACGCTACAATAATTCGACAATTGATTGTAGACTGTTTTTGTATCTAAAACCAAGATCTTTTTGTTGGATCTTTGCCTTGTTTCCAAGTTTCTTTCTATTTATACCGATTTTTTAGAGGTCGTCGAGTTTTCATTTGACAGGGGACCCGTCATACTTGCCGAAAAAAGCCCGAAAAACCCAAAAAAGCCCGAAGAAGGTCGAAAAAGCCCGAAAAAGCCCAAAAAGGCCCGAAAGAGCCGAAACACAAGTATGACGGGTCCCTAAAACTTTTTAAAGGGACAACTAACCTCGAGAAATTATCGTAATATACTTTGATGAAAGCGGGTACTTACTATAAATAGTGAAAAAATCATCGAAAGGTAGATTTTACCTTAAGACATTAATGAAGAATGGGGGCCTCAAGAGGGGGCGAGGTGGGAGAAGAGGTGTGGATGCATTTGCTTGTTTGAGATTTGCGTGAAATTGATCAGCCTTTCAAAGAAATATTCTAATGGCCAAATCAAATTATGAAATTTTTTCTAGTAAATGAACCTGCATGATCTTCATTGCTTTTTGCCCAAAAGTAATGTTCAGCGCCGTTCCCCCTGCCATACCCTGCTAGCATTTTGAAAGAAGGCAAACTCTGTAACTCACATTTTCGTTCACAGAGAGAAGGGTGTCATCGAGGCCCAAGTTGTTCAATACCTAAAGTAGCTGAAAACACATCCTGTAGCAGCATAAAGTGTTCTAAATGCCCACAGAACAGTCATGAACTTGCCTTCATTGCTTTATCCACTGTGTCGCGAGCTCCTGACACCTCCATTATCATCTCTAGCAAGCGCTCGCGGTCTTTATCGTTCATACCAGCTGACTCCAACATCTGCAACGTCTTTGTTTAGACTGACCTTCCATTTCGAGAAATTTTCTACCTTTGGAACTGGCAAAATCTGCTGTTCTGTGTCATCCTTATAGAACGGAAATATCGAAGGTGAAAGGAAGCCTTTGGTACTAGTTCTGTCCGGAAGGAGAGGGGCGAATCGAGGGCTTAGAACACGCGCATTCTTTGCTCCATTGAATGATTTTACTATATCAAACGCACTTTGCAGGAAAGGAGGTAGGTTGACCTGTAACACTTGTATCAAAGAATAATTCACAGATCTTACTAAACTTTGCAGAAAATGTGAAGATATAACCCGCAAATTCTGCTATAAAAACTCTTAGAAGCTACAGCGGAGTAGATTTGCCGCTTAATATAGTGTACAGAAGGTGAAATTCGGTGAAATCTGCTTGTGATTAAATATCCACCCCAGCATTGCCGTCATTTGGCGCGCGCAGTTGGCAGGAGTCACAGTCAAAGCTATTTGTTGACGCGCATTTACCGCATTTCACCTTCTGTGCAAGCACACCACATTAAGCGGAAAATCTACTCGACTGTAGCTTTCCACCATTTCGATAATCCGGACTCCACAACTTCACGATCTAATTGTTAGATCAGCTTGATCGATGCTGCATTTCAGTAACAGCTCTCGCTGCGTGCGTTGAAAAGTGCGTAAGTTCTTTTTTCCGATATTTTTTTGTCAAGAAAATTAACCAAAATTTCAAATTTGAAACTAAGACGACTGACTTAAGAGTTCCAACTCAGAAGCGCAGTGTCAAACGAATCCTATTTCTTAAAGTGCAAATCTCAAATTCATAGTTGCAAAGAGTACTGGACGAGATAAGAAATCTTGGCATTTCTTGACAAAAAATTTTTTGCGTGATTGTGGATGCAATGACCAGGGTCGAGCAAGAAGTGTGGCACACAAGCGCCGGATACGACCCCCTCCCCCACCCATCTTCTGTCTTAATAGCCCCCCCCCCCCAGCATCTTCTCTTCTGTAGGCATGACATAAAGGCTCTACCAGGCATAATTAGCCACATATTCGTAATTATCGTCAAATAACCACCATGGGTCAAGTTTTAGCAAACTTTGAGGATTCACAATATTGGACCACCCAAGTGGAGTGAACATTTACGAAGATGATTAACTATATGTCAGAAGTAAACTAGCTAACTTTTTTTGTACTCAATACAGAGCACTACTCCATATTTTCCCATACCATGAATCCTGCTTCAAATAACTATCAAACTATGAATTAAAAGCAGGCCAAAATCTCGTGTTTTAATTTTGGCTTCGAATGGCTACGCTTTCACCACCTTTTACTTAGAGCGAAGAAGATGTGCTGCAAGTGTGCTCGATAGCCTGATCCTCGTAACATTCAAAAAAGTGATTTGAACCTGATTGGTCTTTTCTAGACTAAGAAATTGGAAGCGAAAAATGGGGCAAACGAGATTTTGGCTTGCGCTTAATTCCAGAGTTTAGAGGTTAATCAAAGTGGGATTCCTAATACGAGCAAAGAAGTAGTAGTACCTTATAATGAGTGCAAAAAAGTAGTTTACTCATCTTTGAAACGAAGTTATCATGTCGAAAATGACCACCTCATTTGAGTGTTCCAATTTTTGAAAACCTCAAAATTCGCTGAAACTTGCCCCTCAGGGGTTATTTGACATGCTAATTAGGAAAATGGTGCTCTTATGCTTTTAGCATTCTTATAATACACTTACCCTGCGTGCACGACGGTAGGCTAAAACAACAGTGCTGGTATTTTGTACAATGGGCCTATCAGACGTTGTTGAATGATATAATGTCGCTAACATCATTATCACCTCGATAACGACCCCCCCTCTTCCTGACCCCTCTACGACCCCCAGGTGTGGCGTGCCACACCCCATGCTTGACCCTGGCAATGACACGTGCGACGACCACACTGCGCTCTTACGCGATGCGGCTTCAGTGCCTCTAAATCCGTGAAAGTGGACACAAGCATGCAGCACACCTACATCGCGTACAAAACCAAGCTTTGCTCAACTATTAAGCCTTACTTGTATGGGTAAGCGCAAGGGTCAAAAATGTACTGCTATCCTCACCTCACTGCCTTGCTTTGTCCCTTTCGCATCCATGACGAGATCATAGATTCGTGTATTATACACACGAGTTCCGGGAGAATTTTCGTTTTTGTCGATGTATTTAGACAGCTTTAAGATACTTTTGTAGGTGGTAGACCATTTTTCTGGCAATTCATTCGCACTACTCTTTCCAAAGAGGGAAACGAAAAGACCGGCTACTTTATTGATTGGACTTTTTGAGGGTTCTTTTAGAGATGGCGCAAACTTGGCAGATTTCACCTAAAACATAATAATTTTGGTTTCTAACAGTGCAGTAGCTGTGTCTTACCACAAGCTCATGATCCTTCAAATCATCTGGCAATATCAAACGATTAGGACTTCGTTTCGATCTTCTCATGCGAAGCTTACGAATACGCAGTGCATGTGAGAATCTTGAAGGTATTCGGTCATGGCCTCGGTGGAGAGCCTTTGAAGGAAAATCGTCATCTTCTCTGAAAGGAAGGAAGTTTGTGGATAGTGGCCCAAATAATCCTTGATTTACAGTATTTTTAAGATTGCTAGGAGAGTTTTCTCTTTAATCTACCATTAAAAAAACATTCTTCAAGCAAAAGAGTCCAGTAAAGCACTAGATGACCCAGAAATAGATATTTCGGTAACTTTACAAGCTGAATCACGGATCTTGCTATGGATATGACTTCATCATTGCTTCAGCTAATTTAGAGAGAGGTGAAATTCTAGGTATACATCCATTTACGATCACTTTGAAGACAGGCGCGATTATATGGGAAAAAGTCTTAGAAGTATCCCGAGGTGAAATGAGTAACTCTGATCTGGGTAAACCTACCGCTCAGTAACATGGGTGTGAAATTTGCGACTATTCAGCTAGCAGATGACTCATAAAAAGTGTCAGTCGCATTGAATTGGTTCAAAAAAGAAGATGATATCAAAAAAATTTTTTCCAGGGATTCATCTGTCGAAATGGAAATTCCGCAGAAGATGGAAGGTTCTGTTTACAAGCTGAAGAAGAAGAAAAATGGAGAAGGTCGATCATTCCAAAGGATTGTGAAAATGAGGTCGGCAGTGTATTTCCTGAGTCATAAACTTTCCCGTTAGTGAAATAGACTTACTTTACACCTTTGTATTTTAGAAATTTTTTCCATCTTTCCCGAGCCTTTAGCAGACATGCTGCAGTTTTTCGAAGATCCTTTGTGTACACAATACGCTTCAGGCACAACTTCAACCGTTCCCGGGAAGCTAAAGCAATAAGATTAAAAAGTTTAGGTAAATCTCAGAAGGAATCTCATTCAAAAAAAAAATTCGGGAAACTTACCGCTGTTCAATTTACCAAGAAGTTCTTTACCAAGCTGTCCAAGCAGGGCTTTTATCGAGTAGAAGTACCAGTTTTTATGAACTTCTTTCATATTTTGGAGTCCTTTCTTATCGAGGATCAGTTTCTCATGCTCATGTACAGCATCTTTACTTGTAGCTCGGATCTGAAATAGAAGGGTAAAAAATTTAGGAAGGAACCTTAGGGTCATTTCTTGGACTGAAATACGACAAGCCAACTTTTTGAACTGTTTGATTCAATCATGGAATAACATAGCTGCAGGCCCATGTGCCCTTTTCCCACGCTATGGATATCCTAAAAAGGGAAAAAGAAAAGTGAAACCTGTAAACTTACCATTTCGGATAACAAGAGAATTGTCACCACAGCCAGAGCAAGCATCTGCTTCTGGCATTGCGCTCCTAGTGAACGTTGTTCCCTGAATGTTTATTGTTCGCCCCATTTCTCTTAATAGTACGTGCATCGTTTGACGACTTTCATTCTCCTCACCGGCAAACATAAACAGAATTTTATTTGCGTTTCTGCTGTAAATTGAGGTTTAGGTGTTTTGAATCTGGATCGCTGCGTCATACTTGTAGAGTTACGAGGTGACAGCTGTGGTCATAAATTTCAGACTATCTGTACAGTGAGAATCAGTTTTAAACAAAATCTCGCTCTCTAAAAAATGCAAAAAATCTTGAGATAAAAAATACGAAAAATCGGAGACTGTTTTTCCTTTACCTCTGCCTTTGGATGTGAGCTGTTCTTTGTTACAAAAAAGCTTGCAATATTAGGTTGCTCCACAAGTATTGCACAAAATCTCCGAAAGTTCCTGATTCTTTCAACCACAATTGTTTAGCTATTTTTCAGCAAGAATAAATCAATATCTTTTACTGGTGTTCAGAGTGAAATATTTTCGGCATACGACAGCGATACGAGCTCTCAATGAGAAACATTTGAATTGCAAACTTTTAAAGTCAGGTAATGGGAATTTCTGCAAGGAATTTCAAGAACTGATTTTGGTTCTTTATTTTCGTGACCTACTCTTTTCACTTGTGCTAATCGATAGGCACGGCTGTGTTGGGATGTCTCGTGATTTTTATAATCTGCAGAGAGTCGCCTCTTTTCACATTTTGTATAGGCTATAGTGTAACATTCAATTTTTCAAAATGACGAAACAAGTTTTCATGCATTCAGGAATTTTTCCAGATTCTGGCTTAAAATCATGTAAACCAGTTTTTCTGAAAACGTAACGCAAAGAGGACGACGAGAGAAATTACGCGATATCCCAGTAATCATAATCTTGGAATTTTTTTCTGTTCTCAAATTTATCTCAAATAGAAATATCAATTTTTCCTGCGAAATCTGGATTCAAATGCTCATTAATAAAGGAGATATGTACAATGATGTTGAAAAGTGTCCACAACATTCTTATAGTGAATTCAGAGTTTTCGGCGGAGGACTCATGGGACACACCTTAGGCACCTCATTTTGCCCCAGGTAAGGTTTGCCACAGACATTCTGAATAAGATTTTTACCGAAATTACGATCGTACTACTTGAGTACCAGATGTGTGCCTCCGATTTTCGCGCCGCACTGCTGTAAAGCAAATTTACTTTGCAGGAAAGATGACAAAGTCATTCCACTTTTTGTTGTTGAAATCCCTTTTCGTCTATATCATCTATTGTGTTTAACTTTTGGTTAACCGTGAATTATACGTTGGCAAATTCTTTGACTCAATCTTTATAGTAGTAATGAACCTGCATTATAATTATTAGATATCACTACAGTTATTATAAATGCTATGATAACAACGACGGAGAAAGCACAGAAACCATCAAATAACTCTTTGAAAGCACTGAGGGTGAAAGCACACCCGGTGAAAGTATGGAACCACCCAGAACCATTGGTGATATTACATCAGGGCATAGAACAAGTGGACTGAGTATCAAGGGTGAAAGAACGTATGGATTAATAACATTTGGGGAAAGAATATAGGGGTTAAGGATGAAAGGGGCCATAACAAGCGGGGATAGAACGTAAGGGGAGAGGAGGTACGGGGAAAGGATGAACGGCATCCCCACAGCTGGTGAGAGCACGTACGGTGAGAGGACAGCTGGGTTCAGAAGGAGTGGAGAGAAGAGCGATGGCGAAAGAACCTGGAAAAAAGAGAAAAATAGAGCTGGAGGCCCTTTTGCACCTATACAGTACGCTACCGTAATCTTAGTGCTTGACTATTCTCCGGTTTATCTGCTTTACTTGCTATTTGTGAAAAGTGAAAAGGACTACGTCCAAAGTTGCACGCGCCAAGATGCGTCCGTTCTAACGTCGCGCAACGTACGGTAGCATACTGTAGCGGTGCAAAATGGCCATGATTGCGTAGACTCACACAAGGACCAAGCACGACAAGTCCATAGACTGGCGAGAACATATATGGTGATAATACGGTAGGCTTGTTCACTGATAACCAAGTAATCTGCCTTTTCGATCGAGTTTTCTGGAATTATATTCCTAGTCATATTTTGATAGCTTTCATGGCCACAAACCGTTCCATTGGCTGCTATTTCAGCAACACGAAGCCATAGTGATTCTTCGCGCTGGGCACGGGTTTGGTTACCGTACTCATGGATGTCGAATTCTATTTCGGACGCGTGTTTGGCGAGACCTGTTTGATAGATACGAAATCAATGACATTTGTGGAGTAAATTTAGTATAGTACAATTTTTCTAATTATAAATCTAATCATTTTTTCTAAATACAAACTTATTGAAAGTAAGATATAACGAACCCAAAGCTCGAAGTTATGGTTTTTACAGCAAATTTCTAACTGCGAATTCTTGCTGATGCGGTGTACTAACATTTTTGGTAGAATCTCCAAACAAAAGCCATAAAAAAGCACCCAAGGGCGCGACTGCCAAAAAAAATTTTCGATTCTTTTGAGTATCCTATGGAAGGTCATTCGCGGTGGTTGTTTACGAAAATGAAGCGTGACCTCAACGAAAAAACAAAGTCGTTCCGCTCAGGACTCCCCTATCGTAAGTGCATTCAAGCACTTTCCTTCCACCAAGTATCCAATGCCTTCGAAATACGTAAAAATGTAATGTGAAAAGGGGATTTGCGCGTTTGATAGTTGTAGGTCTTTTTTGGAAAACGGCTTTTTCTGCCAGTAATGATAAATTTGGATCGGAAAAATGCTAAAAAGTATAGTATAGATATAATTGTTGTATTACCTTGTTCCTTGTGCAGCTCTTCTAACTGATTCGTCTCCAAGAATGTAAAGCCTCGTTTATCCATGTCCTTTTTCTGCCTCCGATTAAAAGTGCTCTCCAAATTTGTGAATATTTTTGCTATCCTCTCAGTGACTTCTTTTATCTCGCCTTGCATTCCAAACAATTCTGTGCTCGACAAAGTCTGAAGCAGGTTTTCAAATTTTGTAGAAAAATGGAAAGCCAGAAAATGCACCTTCATGGCGTCGTCCACGATCTGTCGCGCTCCTGTCACTTCCATAACGGTCTCGAGCACCTCTCCTCGATCTTCTTCCGTCATTCCAGTGGCGTCAAGGAGCTGAAACGATCTCGATATTAGATGGTGATCAAATAGCCATCATAAAAAATGAAACTCCTTTAGTCAGAAAATAAACGAAAATAATTGGAACAAACTAGAAAAACCTAGAAGACTAGAAAAATATCAGAAAAAAATCCAATCATGAACATGGAATAAAGCGTAATTCCTGTCTGACAACAAAGTTATTTTTAATCATCTTAGTTGGGATAGTTTTCAATAAGATAATGATTATTACCTTAGGAAGTGGTAGTAATTGATCTTCCGTGTCGTCTTTGTAAAAAGAAAAGATTGAGGGAGACAAGGAGCCCTTAATGTCCGCTTTGTCCGGCATTATCGGAGCGAACCGAGGGCTAGAAGAATGATTTATCATATTTCATCTTGCCAATGACAGAAAAAATCGACAAACAAATGAATTAGTGTATTTTCCAGCTTTGAGGTAAAGTCAGTTTCCTATTTTGAAAATAATAGAGGGAAAACTGAATTTGAAGAAAAACTTTGTAATTTTGTTCCTCACCTCAAAAACTTGATGTTCGCCGATTCGCCGAATTCTTTTGACTTCCCCTCAAAACTTCGTATCAAGTTGTAAGCTTGCTGTACTAATGGTGGCGTTATACTCTGAAGTGAAGACAGTGCAGCCACGTTGAACAAGGAGCGATAAAATTTATCTATCGATGTCTTGTAATTATAAAAAGAAGCTGCTCTCCCCTCCCCCCCCCCCCCCCCCACTCACCCCCAAAACTCAGCTGTCTGTGACCTTGTAAATTAATCATCTTCGAGGCTAGCAAAATTTGTGAACAATGCGACTTCAAGAAAAACCTACCTTTTCTTTCCTAGCCCTTGTCGGTTTCGAATTCCCTAGCACTAGATCAAACATACGAAAATCGTAGACCTGTAATGACAGCATAGAATGGTTACATCGAAAGTACTATGTATGGTCACCCTCGCTCCTGGTTGCTTGGCTTTTTCGTCTAGCGCCTTTTTGATTTTCAACAAGCTCTCATAGCTCTCGTTCCATTTTGATTTTCTAGAAGTGATTTATTTAGGGAGAAACAAATATGACAAATAGTCAACTTCTTTGAGTCGATGGTGTTTTCCTCCTCATCCGGACGGACGGCAGCTCTCACCAACCGAGCTAGACGTCTGACAGCTGACTTCTCCGAACGAGGCAACAGTGACGGGGCATGATCCATACTGACCACCTCGAAAATGCTACGACACTCATTGTCAGTAACCCCAGAAAAATTCAAAGATTGCCCAATCAAATCTGGGTATCCGGACTTTCTTTTTTGGACATTTATCAGGAGACATCAACTAATTTATTAAAAAAGCAGCGTGTATGAATTCATAGGTGGGAAATTCATCTCTATACTCTTGCCCGGACCATAATCTTTCTGAAAGGAGCAACCAGCGTTTTTGTTTAAGGTAGAGAATACGGTCCGAGCGAGTTTGTTGGATCTTTCTGCCAAGAATAAATCATGAGCGATGCTGCTTGAAAATTTAACTGAAATTCCTAGCCATTCTTCAAATAAAAAAACCCAAGTACCCGGCTTTGCCTAGACGCTTTCAGGGCTGAACTTGCCTGAAATCCATTTGTATCACTTTTGCTGATTTTATCTATCACGAGACGATGCGGACTTCTTTTCACGCGTCGCGGTCGGTAACGTCGCAACTTTTGTTCGGCAGATTCTAGACGTCTCTTGAAAAAAAGCTAAATGACTTTCGGAACTTCCGTGGGCGAGCTTACCTTGTGGATTTTCTGCAAGAAGCTTTTATATTTTCTTTTATGATTTTTCTTCGAAAAGATCAAAAATCTTGGAGGGTCATTGACAGATGAGGATGAAATCTTAGACATCGACGATTTATTGGTATAAAGAGGGCTAAAATAAAATGAGCGATTCCATAAAACTTTAAATTTATTGAAGAAATATTCACCTTTTTCTTTTGAACATTACAGAAAGCGACTTTATGAAATTTTTCCATCCATGATTTCCATCTATAGCAGGCAATTTTTCCAGCGAAGAAGATCTGAATGCCGATCGGATGAAAGTAAGGTTAAGTAAGGGATGACCTTTCCTTTTTCTCATTCACGTACTTCACATTCTTCTCCTCGTGGCTTTCCTTTGCTTCAATCAAACATTTTGCAGCATTTACGACATCTCTTTTGTCAGTAATCGCATTCAAACAACTTAGGAACTGCCGGCGATTGTCTGTAAAACAAAACAAACTTATTCATAATTGTAAAAATCACTTCTGCCTGTACTTTTGTCCAATTTTGGCAACAAATCTTTTCCTAGCTGTCCCATGATCGCTTTGATAGAATGCAAATACCAGTTGTAATGGATAGTTCGAACTTTGTCAAAACCTTCTTTGTCTAGTCTAACTTTGTCGAAAGTGCGTTGAGTTGTTGCTCGGCTCACACCTGAAATTTTGTTACATGAAAAGTTCTGAATTGATTTGAGTCAGTCCCTTATCTTATTAGTATCTTATCGTGGTCATCTTATTATCAAAAGGTTTTTGCTTGAATTGCCAATCTTCTTACGCACATGGAGGCACCATTTATAATAAGAAACATAAAATAACAATAATTAATTTGAAGACATTATCACGATAATTTTTTCGAGGCATAGCTCTTAGAAATTAGAATATTAGCTGTGAAATAATTTGTATACACTACGCCGATCCATATTGAAATTTTACTATCTTGTGTCCAAAGCAAGAAAAATTCTTATAGAGTATGGAACTCACCGATATGGATCATGATCAGCAAGAGAGTTGCGATTAATAAGTGATTTATTACAGCCATAATAAAACAATTCTGAACGGATAAAGTTGTGCGAATTTCGGAGGAATGTTTTAAGGTAAAAAGAGGTAAAAAGAAGGTAAAGGTATGGTGTTAAGCTAAAAAGATGTGAATATGCATTTCTGTGACAAAAATAAAGTACACATTATAAATTTAGCCGAGAATCAATGAAATTAAGAGAATGTGACAGGCGTTAGCGCAATTATTGTTCGTATATCAGTGCAAGTGATAGTTTACGTTTCGAGAGATGTGAACTCATTCCCGACACATCATAATCCGAAATCATCTTGATCGGGTATAATAACAAAGGCACGCAATTAATCATGAGGATTAAGGTTTTCGGGATTTTGCATTCCTTGCATGGCTCATAGTTTGTATTTATAGCCGTTGTTTAAGACGTGAGACGACAAAAACTTCAAAGTTAGATTTACGCTTCGAAAATGAAGGGTCTTGAAAAGCACAGATTACTGGCTATTAACTCTACCAATCCTTCGTTTTATTAGGTTGGCACAAAAGTTTTGTTGCACCATTTTCGAAAAATTCAAGAAAGTACTAGATATACTCTTTATTTTTCTCATTGAAAACTAACAAGGGAAGGATAGTTGGATGCCGCGGCCATTCCTGATGATTTGTATACCAAAAAATGCGCCTTCGAATGCAGATTCTGAATCTGTGCTCGAAATCTGCGAAACGATCTTTTGAAGAAAGTTATGAACTTTTTCCCTTGAAAATTTAGCCTACTTTTGGATAGTAAAAATCACCAGATTTGATCTAGCCTACCGTTTGATGCTACTGAAGAAAATCTTAGACGTAGTAATATTTAGTTAGACTATCTGGATCATACTCAGCATTTGGAAAGGAAAGAAAATTTTTTTATTGATGATTTTGCCCTCCGCAGGAACGCAATTTTTTTAATGAAAAAAATCATAACTCCATTCAGATTAGCGTTTCGCAGATATGAAAAACAGTCTACGAACCAGCATTCAAAAGCGCATTTTTTGGTATACAAATCATTATGAATTACTACGGCATCCAAGTATCCTTCCCCTGTAAGTTATAAAACTCATAGCTGCCCAAAATTTTATTGCATCGTTTCCTATTTTCCCATTATTTTGGTTCTTTATCCACGAACGCCCAGTTAGGGTAAGAGATCCTAAAACCCTATATGTTCCGAAATTAATGGCAACTTTTGGAATTTTTCATTTCTTTCCAAAAATCAAACCTCAGGTGGTTTTCTTTCTCGGCTAATGTATGATCTCGTTTATGCAAAGCTTTTGCTCAATTTGGGGGTCTCTTGAAAGGACAACTAATCCTTTTTGCTAAATTTCCAAGGCATCACGCAAAAGAGTGAGTTCGCTCTACACATAGCTAATGGTCTAGAGCTTGAGCTACAAATAATCAAATATAACTTCAAAAAATCATGAATTGAGAAATTCTCAGTATAAACATCACCTGCCATTGTAACCCTTACAATCGTATCGATGATTCCCTCTGTACTGTGCTGGACCTGAAACATCTGAGTTCGAAACCTTAGCTATGAATAAAAAAGAAAAAAATTTTTTGCCACCTAAAAAGCGTTCAGTGGGGCTTTCTAATGTTTCTGCAGAAAATTCTTGCGGTGAGTTGTGAAAGTTTCAGTACCTACTGACTCAATGGGCAAAGTTTGTACTATTTTCTGATTCCAATTTAACTCATATACTCTATTTTACTAATGTAATCTTCGAATTTACCAGTCTAAGATCGCATTTGCTATCAAACATTCCTCTGATTTTCGATTTCTTCGTGTTTCGACTCTAATCGAGTTTCGATTCGATATTTTCGCACCTTCGCGTGATAAGCGTAACATAATTATTATGGCGTTTAGGAGATTCAATTTCCAACAGTCGAGTTTTTCGATGTCTACGAAAAGCGTGGCAGGACTTTTGCACATGATAGTGAGCTTACATAGCTAATTTCCCTCTCAACACTGAATTCATCATAGCTTGCAATAAAATCACATCCGCATTCACAATGCCGCCTAGTCATTTTCACTTTCATCAAAGTGCACTTGTTCACAGCACACATGAATGCACTTTCTTGGAACTTCTGCCCATATGCACAGCAACAGTTTGCTGGCATTACACGTGTCACAGTCAGCACATTTCTCGTATGCAAATTCTCAGCTAGCGTTGAGGTTTACCTATCTAAGCGGAATGTTGTGAATTTTTTATATGCACATGTTACAAATAAAATACAATGATTATAACAGGGAGAGTGTCTAGTGGTATTGAATGGGTTCTACCTTATGACTGAAAGACCTGCGCAAAAAACGATGAAAAGGTGTTCATCCTAACTACAAAAACAATAACACTACACAACACACTCTTGAGCCAACAATATACGAGAACTGCGAACTATAACTCGATATCGAGGGATCTCCTCCCATTTCACCCGCCCGATGAGCCTCGGTCAGTATTTGATGCTCTTCGGTCGATACGGGAAGATCTGTTCTCTTCTGACCAGCTCTTTCCTACTCCCCGCGAGCTTTTTCTGCTCGTGGCTCCCCTTTCAAACCCTTTATAGGAGAGGTCGAATTAGCCTATTCTTTTCTCGCCATTAAAGACTGGTAAATCGATGAACTTTGACATCAAAGATAACTACATTTTTGTAATTTTTTGAACAATTTATATCGTTTCTCTAACTTGCGTTACTGAAGAGCTTGAACTTTCAAAAATTTTCGTGTTGCTACCGACGTCCATAAAAATTTAAAAAGTCGAAAAGAAGAATGAGATTTTTGAGGACGAAAAAAGAGAGATGCAGTGCCGCTAAAGAATTGCGTTTAATATGAATTCAATGGAAAATCCTACATCTCTTCCCACGCCAACCAAATATGAGACTTTGCCCTATGGGATAACCGTCACCCTAAGACGCATAAAATTCTGAAAAGTTAGCAGACGCTTGCGGAGCGAATTTTTATCAAAACCACTACTGTATTAACCAGCCTTTGAACACTTCAGCGTTCAAAGGCTGCACTATTGTAAACGGGCCAGTTAATAGAGTTAAAGCTTCTCAACTCTTTTCAAAACATCTCGTAATTACACTGACTATCCTTTATGCCCGAGTTTAGTTATCTCCAGATAATGCACTGCTTCATCAAGTCTCTTTGACATAATCTTTATAGCTAATAAACCTGCATCATATTTACATCACTACAATTATTAGAGAGCTATGATAACAATGAGGGAGAAAGAACCGAAACCATTAAATAACTCTTTGAAAGCACTGAAGGTGAAAGTACACCCGGTGAAAGTATAGAACCACCCAGAACCATGGGTGATATCACATCAGGGCATAGAACAAGTGGGCTGAGTATCAAGGGTGAAAGCACATAGGGATTGATAACATTTGGGGAAAGAACATAGGGGTTAAGGATGAAAGGGGCCATAACCAGTGGGGATAGGACGTAAGGGGAGAGGAGGTACGGGGAAAGGATGAACGGCATTCCAACAGCTGGTGAGAGCACATATGGTGAGAGAACGGCTGGGTTCAGAAGCAGTGGGGAGAAGAGCGATGGCGAAAGTACCTGGAAAAGAGGGAAAATAAGAGCTGGAGGCCTTTTTGTACCCATACAGGTATGCTGCCGTAATCTTATTGCTTAGAATTCTCTCCTGTTTATCTGCTTTACTTGATATTTGTGAAGACGACTATGTTCGAAGCTGCACGCGCAGAATACGCCACTCAAACGTCGCGCAAAGTACGGTAGCATACTGTAGCGGTGGAAAATGGCCATGATAAGCTTTTGGAAGCAAGAATATTACAATTTTGTACTGATATCACTATTTCTGCACATAATCGAAAACTTACGCAGGGACCAAGTACGACAAGTCCATAGACTGGTGAGAGCATATATGGTGATAGTATCCGATACATTCATAACCAAATCAGCAAATCTCTTGGATTTCACGATCAACATATCATAAGCTCATTGATTCAGTAAATAAAGGAAAAGAAGGTTCTTTAGATAGCCAAGCTTCTCCCCAGCTTAACAACAGGTTTATATCTTTTCACCAGGATCTGCTTTTGGTAGACTGAAGAACATGATCGTAAACTAACGCTGAAGCTGTAGTGCAGAGAACTCGTCCATTTAGCGATAGGCGGGGCTAACGGTATGCGCCCTATTGACACATGCCTGCCTAACAAGGAAACGATACTCAATGTCCGTGGCCTTTTGAGACGAGATGCATACCGTTACATTCCTCTTCGAACGCTGATTCCGAATCTGACTTCCGTTTCTGCTAATCGTTTCTCTGAAAGAAGTTATAGCGAATTTTGAGCCGAGTTTGGCCGCTCAAGAGAAATATGGTCATTGGAACGACCTCTACTGCGGCCACGTTCTGGTTTAGTAAATAGTGCGATAGCCTCATAAGTTGATGCAGGTGTAGGTTCAAATCCTTTTGTGTTTTTACCTTTGCACTACCTCATTTTTTCGAGAAAATTCACTCGAATTATGATCACTGGATACATTTTAGCGCAAACAGTAATCATTTCCAAATTTACACATTTTTTGACGAGTAAGGGCGTTCACTTAGCTCGAGGATGCGAATGAAGGTCACTGAGGCAAGGCAAAACTGAAAAACGCAAAGGGATTCGAACCTACACCTGCATCGACTCATGAGGCTATCGCACTAACCACTAGACCACAGTGCAACGATAGTGTTGGCGCTTCGACCATATTTCAATGGACAGCCAAAATCCATGCGATCCATCATAACATCTTTGAAGCGATTAGCAGAAACGGAAGTCAGATTCGGAATCATCGTTCGAAGACGAGTGTAATGGTATACATTTCATCTCAAAAGGCCACGGACACCGAGTATCGTTCCTTGTAAGCGCTCGTTCATAAAGTCCGCCCCCAATATGTTGGCTTACATTTTCTGAATACAATTTTTTCCACATGACCGATTGACTTAAAGCTTTGCATGCGCATTTTTTCGACTCCGAGAGGTGAGGCTCCGCCATTCTATTGAGTGATTGATTTGTACATCCAAGAAAATACAACCTTATCATGTTTTAACCAAGCATTTTCCTACAGACATGTAAGGTTTCAACCCGAATGTATAGAGACAGAATAAAACAAAGTAAGGATGACTACACTGATTGTGAGTAATCTTTGTAAATACATTCCACAATAACGAAAGATAAACCGATGTTCAAATTCATAAATGTGAAAGTGAAGTATATTTATACATACTAGATCAAACCAATTTGAATAGAACTATTAATAATAGCTTTATCAAAAACATTTTGAATGCAACACATGTCGAACAATCCTTGCTGATTAGAATAGCGTACAAAGGGTCAATACCACAAAGATTTTCAAACTGTACTATTTTTACTAAACTACGTAGATGCAAATGGACTAAAACAGTTATTCTTGGAAGAAAGTGAATGCAAAGGACCTAATATGGAAAGGTTCATTGACAATAACTATGGATATAATGTTACTGGGAAACTAAACATGATTAAAGGCAGCGTCCGGGTAGTCGCGCTCAGGAAGATATTGCTATGAAGGGATTCCTGGTCATCCCACTGATCTCCAAGCGCAGTACGACTGGTTGATGTTTCCCCTGGGCCGTAAAAATAGCCCTTGAACCGGCGCGCGCGATCCCAATTGGCGCGCTCGGACGACTTCGCTTACCGTTCAGCGCGGGACTCCACGACCGCTCTCCTGCATTCTACAGTGTGCCCCAATCGGGATCAGGCCGAGCCGTCGGCTGAATTTGCGCGCTCGCAGCGCTAGGGGATTGCGCTGCATATGCGCGCTGTCGCAGAGAGTGAAGAGATCGAGGAGAGAGCAGACTAGCTAGCCGCAGATGTGGCGCGAAACCCCTCGCGGCGCGGACTCCCGCCATGCCGATTTTGGCCTGCTTAGGATTGGGGCAGACTGTACATGCTATGCAAAACAAAAATTACAGGCAACAGGGTCTTCGTGTCAGGGCCTCCCAACTTTACATTAAAATTCTCGTCCAAGCTGCATTTTGGAAACTGGGTAAACGCCCCGAAAAAATCTTTTCATCCGTTTCAAAGCTCAAATTCGGGGTCTATGGGTCGAAAAGGCCCAGAACATGCAAAAAGATGGAGATGCAAAATCTCTGGGACACTGCCTTCAAGGATAGGAGTTTGAAATTTATAATAACTAAAGGCACAAAATATAGAATACGAGAAGAGCCAATAAGAAGGAAGTATTTGAGTGGTTTCGCGCAACTGAAGAAACAATTGCAAACACTTATTTCAAAAAATACAATTTGAATAATTAAGAACTTGCCAACATATTAGTGAATCCGAAAGTTTGTGCCGTTTTTTAGACCTTTTCTAAAATCGTTCAGAATGAAGACAAATAAATCATTCACAAAGTATCCGATGCAGAATTTCTTCCTCTAACTCTTCATTTTTACCATGTCTGATTTTCGCTAATTTTCACAGTTTTCAATTTAGACTTTTGAAGTTGCTCAAATAAGGCACCTGATAAGGCAAATCAATGCAATTTTTTGCATCTCTCTAGCATGCTTTCTAGAATTATTAACACATTCACGACAATACGACCCACCGGTGGGTCGTACGTGTTCTGCCATTTCGGACAATACGACCCACCGGTGGGTCGTATGCTTTCTGAAGTTTTTGATTTTGCTAGTTCACGGTGAAACTTTTTAGACAAGCCGAGTAAACTCCTGCATACACCTCTTAGAGTACTTCCCGAAAGATTAACACTTCAGACTACAGGGCCCATCAGTGACCTAAAAATATTTCGCAAACTCAATTTTGCGAAATATGCTCTGGTCCGAAATGGCAGTCAGCAAAAAATCGGCCCTGTCGTGAATGTGTTAAAATACTAGCTGGCTTACCCGGCTCCGCCGTATGTTCCGAATAGAAAATTCCATTTCTGAACCGATCCTGACCAAACTTGGCACACATACACTTCGGGCTCCGGCGGGTGTCATAAGCTACTTTTCGTCATCGATCGATATCGATTTTATCGATTTTTTGCAAAATTTGAGCTAGGGGGCTGGAATTTGGCAGAGGGGTGTAATCGAGCATGCTGATCACCCCAACGGGGCCCGAAGTGTATGTGTGCCAAGTTTGGTCAGGATCGGTTCAGAAATGGAATTTTCTATTCGGAACATACGTACAGACATACATACATACATACATACATACATACATACAGACAGACAGACACAGACAGACAGACAAACAGACATTCAGCTTTATATATAAGATATTTTCCGAAGTGACCAAATTTTATATTTGGCACATACTAACCTCGCAAAACTTCAGACACTGAACAGTTTAGGTACCATTTGATGCACCTTTTTCTCCTCTTTCTAAAAGCTACCTTTCCTTCGCGAAACATGCGACTTTTGCAGACAAAATCGCTCACTTCCCAATTTCACGGGTGCGCATAGTCGAGACTCCAAAATTTATCCAATGTCACACCGTAATCGCTCATTTACTTCGCAATACTGGTGATATTATAAGATTGTCCGGAAATTAACGTCCGTATTGATTTTCAACCGCAATAAGTCATACAGTTCTCAATTCTAGATAGTGTGGAAAGTAACTTCGATAGAGCAAAGCAAACTCTACAAGATGGCAACCTTGCTTTAGCGATAGCTCTGATCGACCTCCAGTTTCAAGCTAAACTAAAAAGATTCAACTGTCCGAAAAATTGAGGAAAATCGTAACTCAGTTCGTAAAAATCCTACAAAAATTCTAACTTGTCCATGCAATGACTGTCCACATAAGGCATCTTTATACGCCGTTGCCGTATTTTTTCCTATTTTAGAAATCAAGGAAACGAAAGCCCTGTTGCATTTGCCAAAGTGATGCTGTGCTGTCCATACGTAGGTAGTTGTATACCACAAACCTGTAGGATTACAAATGTAAATTTTCAGCTCTGTACAGGCTATAGTTCTCGAGAAATATCAAATATAGCTTTCCCTTCAGGGGGTCCAAACTAAAATTCAGATTTCTCGAAAACTATAGCTTGTAGAGAGCTGAAAATTTACATTTATACTCCTACAGGTTGTGTATACAAATACCTATGTGGAGACAGCACAGCACCACTTTGGTATATGCACGAGGGTTTCCGATTTCTTGATTTCTAAAGGAGGAAAAAATACGGCAACGGCTTAAAAAGATGTCTTATGTGAACAGTCTTTGCGCGGGCAAGTTAGAATTTTTGTAGGATTTTTATGAACTGAGTTACGGTTTTTCTCAATTTTTCGGACAGTTGAATCTTTTTTGTTTTTGGCTTGCTGGAGGTCGATCAGAGCTGTCGCTAAAGCAAGGTTGCCCTCTTGTAGAGCTTGCTTTGCTCTATCGAATGGTACTTTCCACACTATCTAGAATTGAGAACTGTATGACTTATTGCGGTTGAAAATCAAAACGGACTTCAATTTCCGGACAGCCAATAATAACCGAGTTTAACTTCAATATTTTGAAGATTTCGCAGTGTTTGGTGCAATTATGTGTTACGCAATTTTTTTCCAAATTCTAATGCTTTCGTAAAACAATTCAGCAGAATTCTGAAGAGGACAACGAAAAAATGCAAAAATGCATCAATTTGAAAAAGTTCTGCCTTATCAGGTGGTTATTAGAGCACCTTCAAAAGTCTAAAATGAAGATTATGAAAATTAGCGAACACGGTAATGAAGTGTAGTATTCGGCAATTGTCTCAGGCTCGTCGAAATGGTCACAAAGGAAACGTAGCTGCTGGAAAGAGGAAGAAATTCTGCATCGGATACTTTGTGAATGAATTGTTTGTATTTATTTTGAACGGTTTCAGATTAGGTTCAAAAAGTTCACGAACTCTCTGACCCACCTGATAAAAAAATCCTGTTGAAGGATTTTTCTCCAGATTCAAACTTCTGCGTTATAAATCAACTGAAAACAAACATAATTACAATCCAATTATCGTCAGGTTGTCTCGTAAGTTCCGTTTTTGTCCGCAATTCCACCCGCAATAAGTCATACACTTCTCTTTCCAAATAGGTTGCAAAGTAACATTCGATAGGGCAAAACAAGCTCTACAAGATGGCCGTCTTGGTTTTCACGATCTCTGATCTATCTCGAGTTTTGAGCCAAAAACTAAAAACATTCACTGGCCGAAAAATCAAGAAAAAATCGTAACTTTGTCCAAGGAAATTTTACAGAAATTCTGACTTACGGAAACACTATCCATATGAAATGTATATCTCGGCTAGAAACAAAGAAAACGAAGATTTTCATATTTAAAAAAAATGCTGTGATGTCCCCATACGATCGTATACTACTGGCCTGTAGAAGTACAAGCTGAAATTTTCAACCCTCTACAACCTCAAGTTCTCCAGAAATATCGAAGTCCCTGTCCCTTAGGCGGCTGACTTACGCTAAAATCCATATTTCTTGTTTTCTTGGGTTCTAGCCGAGGAAAAAACGCGGCAATGGCGTATGTAAATTTTTTATGTGGTCAGTGTTTACGTGAGCAAGTTAAGGTTTTTGTAGGGCTTTTTTTGGAAAAAGTTACGACTTTTTTGATTTTTCGGCCAGTTAAATGTTTTT
The DNA here is from genome assembly GCA_958299035.1 of Cylicocyclus nassatus. NCBI lineage: Eukaryota > Metazoa > Nematoda > Chromadorea > Rhabditida > Strongylidae > Cylicocyclus > Cylicocyclus nassatus. The sequence continues at coordinate 19,438,687 of CATQJL010000316.1, forward strand.
AGTTTTTGGCTTAAAACTCGAGATGGAATAGGGATCGTGAAAACCAAGATGGCCATCCTGTCGAGCTTGTTTTGCTCTATCGAATGTTACTTTGCAACCTATTTGGAAAAAGAAGTGTATGACTTATTGCTGTTGAAATTCAAAATGGACGGATCTTTTGGAAAAACCTGACACTTGAAAAACTCAGAAAAAAATTTGTAATATGTTTACTAGATAAGGCAGTAGTGGTTCAAAATTGATTTGTGTCGACTCCATATACAAAAAACTGTCAGTAAACTAAACGTTACTCTACCATAATCGAGTTCAATATTTTCACATAATCCCAAATATGACATTTATACAAGACAATAAGCACAAATTATTGACAGACATAAGAATTTTTGCAAAGATAATAAATTGCAGACGAAAAAAATCAACAATTTTCTTTTATTTTGGGTCAGTCCGATGGTAATTTCGCTTTTCACAAACGGACGCCACATGTGATATAACAAAGATTTATAAGAGACCTTAACAGCACTCGATGCAGCATTTCATTCTCTTTCTAATACAGTGCTGGCCAAAACTATAGATCCACTCTAAAAACTGCCGTAGTTCATCTGCTTCTCAACGAACTGGTCTGAGATTTGGTAGCTGTGTGTTCAACAGACTTCCATCAGTGACCGGAGCGGATCTCGCTTTTGTTGGATTGTTCAGAAAAAAAAATCAAAAATTTCGAAAAAGCAGGCTCGAAGGTTGGCCAAAACTGTAGATCCACCTAAAATTTCTGCCTGCAAAAGTAATTCTCGGCTTCCAAAGTCTTTTGCGCATATACATAGTCGAAAGTCAAAGCAGTGGCTTTAATCCCTGTGTCATATACTCTATAAGGAACGCTTGTCTGCTTATTCACTCAAAAATACTTTCATGCGTATTTTGTTCCCGAAAATGTGTTTTTATAGAGGTTCCGCACTTTTTTGACTGATTTAAAAGTGATAGGTCTCCATCTATCTTATAGATGTTAAGCAGTATGAAGTGCAAAAAAATTCGAGTTTTCGTATCCATCAACGCACCCGACAGAGACCTAACCGCAGGCCTGCTTAAATTTATGCCTGCAAAATTGGTGTACGCTATTTTTGTAAGCCCAAAATAATGTAAAAGCATTACTTAGCATTATGTACATAAAAAGAAGTTTGTAAACTATAGCCACGATTGTTTGCGAAGTCGCATTTCAATCCTTTTACAAAGCATAAGTCTTGAGGTGTGTTCGGCAATCTCTAAGTACTTACTAAATCGTACCTTCCTCGAATTTTGCCATTATTTAGCTGCTAACTAGTGAATACACCCTGTGTAGTATGTTGCCTTGTGACTCACATAAGCATTATGGTCAGAACCAGAAATAACTTCAAGGCTCGTTGCAAATCACTTATTGCAGAATGAAGTCCTCAATTAGCCTGCATACTAAGAAATTTTTCCTACAGATTGAAGATATTTGACATTCTATTTTTGCTCCGAGCATAAAAATCGAACATTGGAAAAATTGTACCTCTGCGCCCAAAACTCTACCGCTTGCAAACTGTGGTCCCGCGGGTACGTGAATAGTTTGCAGAGTAGATCACTTTTACACAAAAGATCTCTCCTGATAATTCTTCAAACAGATCGAAGACATTAGAAAAATACATTTTCTAATCCGATTATAATAATCGAAGACAAAAAAATTGTACTTCTGCGCCCAAAACTCTACCGCTTGCAAACTGTGGTCCCGCGGGTACGTGAATAGTTTGCAGAGTAGATCACTTTTACACAAAAGATCTCTCCTGATAATTCTTCAAACAGATCGAAGACATTAGAAAAATACATTTTCTAATCCGATTATAATAATCGAAGACAAAAAAATTGTACTTCTGCGCCCAAAACTCTACCGCTTGCAAACTGTGGTCCCGCGGGTACGTGAATAGTTTGCAGAGTAGATCACTTTTACACAAAAGATCTCTCCTGATAATTCTTCAAACAGATCGAAGACATTAGAAAAATACATTTTCTAATCCGATTATAATAATCGAAGACAAAAAAATTGTACTTCTGCGCCCAAAACTCTACCGCCTGCAAACTTTGGTCCCGCGGCTACCCGAGTAGTTTGTAGGGTCGGCCACTTTTACGCAAAAGACTTTTCGCAGTAATTTTTCCTACAGAACGAAGATATTTGGCATTCTTTTTGCTCCATGCATGAGATTCGAATACATTGGAAAAACTCTACTTCTGCCTCAAAAACATTGCCGCTTGCAAACTGTGGTCCCGCGGGTACCTGAATAGTTTGTAGGATAGGTCACTTTTACGCAAAAGACTTTTCGCAGTAATTTTTCCTACAGAACGAAGATATTTGGCATTCTTTTTGCTCCATGCATGAGATTCGAATACATTGGAAAAACTCTACTTCTGCCTCAAAAACATTGCCGCTTGCAAACTGTGGTCCCGCGGGTACCTGAATAGTTTGTAGGATAGGTCACTTTTACACAAAAGACTTCTCGCAATAATTTTTTCTATAGTTCGAAGATATTTGCATTCTTTTTTTTGCTCCGAGCATGAAAATCGAAGACATTTGAAACTTTTACTTTTGCGCTCGAAAGTCTACCGCTTGCAAAATTTGGTCCCGCGGCTACCCGAGTAGTTTGTAGGGTCGGTCACACTAAAACTTGGAAACTAAGGTATCTCGCTCACTACTGGAAATCGTTGAACTGTGAGTACTATTTGCCCATTTATTGAGTTGGTGCAAAAACAATGTTCGTTTTGCAAAGTTTTAATTTGAAAAGTTTTAACTTTGCCGGTCCTCCTATTTTTGAACATAATCAAGAATTCGAAAGTAGCAAGCCTCGCATAACTTAGCGCGCACCTGCTCATACTGATAGTGCAAACGGTAAAAGAACCATGCGTCAAAAAGCCGAAAGGTTCTCTTTTAAAGACCTCGTTTTTGAAACCTTACAACTCCTTCAAGTTTTGTTCCTATGACTGGTAATCAGCTCTTTTTGTAGCCGCAACCAGTAGTATACGTATGTACAGGAAACACCTCGACAAAAGAGTTCTGCGAAAAGAAAAGATAAAGCTTCAACAGTGTCCATCATTTTGGGCCTGTTTGTGGTAGGCTTGAAAGTCCCAAATCATGAAAATTTGGAATTCTTCATGCACTGTATAGCTGAGTTTCTCTGCAAAAATTGTGGGCAAGATATACTAATCTCAAGCTTACAGAATTGAGCGAAACTTTTTCGATTGCCTTATCATGGGAAATTTTTGACCAATAGAATGCCAGCAGCAAGATTTATGTTAAGGGCGTCAATTTTTCAATACAGATATTCTCGAAAAACCTACTCAAACACATGCATTGAGTAAGCCATATTTATCCCCTACAGATGCTATGTTTTCAAAAGAATTCGTTCGTTTACGAATGAATTGTGGCCAAGGAAGTTAAAACAATGAAATTTCGATCTTGAGTGCAGTTGTGCGAGATGCTGGTGAAATTCTCACAAATGAGGTAGAACCTTAATCTCATCACTATTGGAACGTACATGAAGAAAGCTTCCCAATGTTTTGCGAAATTTATACCAAAAAAGAAATTTTGAAGGAGAAAGTTTTCGGAAATTAGGCCTAGAAAAATGGACACTATTTTTGTACCAATCTAATATTTTGGATTTTTGTTGAAAGGAATGACGGCTCTCACTAGATTTTTGAGAGGCGAAAACTGCATGCGTTTTGCACCACTTTTGAGGCGAAGCCGAAGTGGAAAGATATTCGCTTGTTCTGTTGTATGGAAAATCGTTGTGACTAAATTGCAGTTTATCTGCAAGGAGAGCTTTGAAGATGCCTAAGAACTTATGCGTCACTGGCATGGAGGCCTTAAAGTGTTGATGACATTCGTTACTGTGGATTCACTGTGGATTTTTCGAGAATGTACAGTCCCGATAGGAATTTCGATTTACAAGAGTAAGGATCCTTTTGCCAGAGGATCTGAAGGGTGACTAAAAGGCTCCTAACCCCAGGGCCTATGAGTGTTGAAGATATTCGTTACTACATAAACAAACAGAGATTCGTAAAATCCCTCTTTGTAATAGGAGAACTAAGGCGTGTCTTGACACTTCTGGAGATGCAAAGGTTTTCAAAGATTGGTAAGAGATGCCAGTACTTCTGGTGGGAGATTGAGGTACTTGAGGTCCCGCGTCTCCTCTGGAGGGAATTCTCGAAGCGTTGATGCATTGGGTGTACCGCAACATCTTAAGATGTGGAAGAAAAGGAGACACGTTTGAAAGGGAAAACCAAGGAGTGTCTAGGTTTTTCGGCGTCACTAGAGCGAAGCTCCAGAATTTGACAATCTTTGCACTACTGGGATTGCAGAATGTAAACCGCTTCACTTTCAGCGAGAAATCCTGAAGTAAAAGTGAAACTCTTTGCACATGTGGAGTTTCACAGCAGAAGTTTGATACACATCTGGTACGGGGCCTTTAAGTGTAAAAAACGTTTTGACGCACTGTATGAACTTTGGAAGTAATTCTTGCTTTCTTGGTAAGAGAATTGGAGGGTATTTGAGGGGCATTGCTTTCTTATCCTCATATAGCATTGGAATGAGAAATTGAATTGAATTACTATATGACTGTGAGATAAATGGCGGCTGGGAAGAAAACTGAGAAGGGTCTGAAGCGTTCAGCGTCACATCTAAAGGGAAGCTTTAAGAAATTCTTGCATGGAATCCAAAGGAGGAGGGTGAGAGGGAGGGTCCGCATCATTTGACTAGAAGATTCACTGTGCAGAGTTTGTAATTTTGAATAAAAATCCGTATAGTTTTCTTAAAATAGGGGTGTCTAAGGGTTCCGTTTCACTCAGTAGCGGTTTTTTTGCAAGGACTTTTGAGGATGTAACATTATACCCGTACTTCTGGTAGGATACCGAGGCCTCTGGAGGGAAACCTGGGAATGTCAAAGTCATCGGATTCACTGCAAAGAACTTCAGGATGTGGCAGAGATGGCGGTGCTTCTGAAAGGGGAAGCGGGGGTGTTTGGAGGCTTCCGCCTCATAGAGAGATGCCTCAAAAAGGAAATCTTATGCATTTCCTGGAATTTGGGGAGGGGGCGGGGAGGTGCGTCAGCTTGGCAGAAAGCACTGCGATGAAAAGGGAAATGCTTTGCACTGTATGTGATTCTAGGGAAAAGAGTTTCGCGCTACTTCTGGTGAGAAGGTCTCTGAGTTTAATCCTTTGAATTCCTGACAATCACTGGAACTTTAGGAAAACACTATCCTGTTCTCCGAATTCAAATGTGCAAACCTTTTTCTTATTGGAAAAGACCTGACAATTTCTACGACAGTGCAAGTTCAACGAAATATCTTTCGCAGTTTTCATGAGTTTTTCAAATAGTTTGAAGTAATTCTATTTATCCTTCCAAAGCTGCAAATTGTACAATTTGATCTCGCTAGACATTTGGTTATGAATTCCCGAAAAGCCTCGTCTCTGAGGAGTACCACATTGAAGGCAGTGTCCAAGCAAAAAGTCGATTTTGCGATTTTGTGCTTACCCGGACCTATTCGCCGTGCTGAATCCAATAAACCACATTGGAAAGCGCGAAAACGGCGCAAAAAGGCCTTAACGCTGGAGGGAAATCGGAGGTGGGCGGGGCCGTCTACACAGTGACGTCACTCTCCCAGGCTTTAGGAGCGATCTTCTCGGTTTCGATCTTATGTGTTTCGCAGTCGGCTGGTGGTGATGATAGGGCGACTAGCGAAAGGGAGAAGATGAAGCTGGGAGAGTGACGCCACTATGTGAGCAGCCCCGCCCACCTGCAATTTCCCTCCTCCGTTAGAGCTTTTTTTCGTCGTTTTCGCGCTCTCCGCCGCTGTTGATTTTCGGATTCAGCATAGCGAATAGGCCCAGGTAAGCACAAAATCTCGAAATCGATTTTTTGCTTGGACACTGCCTTCAAGTAATCCTAATTTCACACCCAGCAGTGAGCAGATTCTGGCTAAATGACTGCTCAATGATGGCTGAGGCAGGATACTGTTATAGAGAGTATTTTAGCGGCAGTCTTCAGAATGTGAGATTAACTTGAAGTTTTTCATGTCACGCAGGCTTGTTAAGAAAGAAATGCCATTTACGAACAAAGAACACACGAAATACGTAAAATTAGTTTCTGAATGTTTACATTTTGACGATAATTCTGTAGCTACAGAAAAAGCGATGTGCAAGCTTTAGTCGAATATCATGCTTAGCGCTTTTCCGGCTGAGAGGCACACCATTAGAAGATGAGCTGCGTTTCGGCTCGGATCAGATGTGCTGCATAATAGATGAGTGGTGGTGATTTCAAATTTGAAAAAAATGGATCCAGCTCTTGCTAAGTTGCTTTTGCAGTAAGAACAACAAAGGTTGAATTATAGCTATCCACTCATTGCTTAATGCCTATTTCTTTAAAAGTACGGTATTGTGGCAACAGTCTCGAACTATTGTTTTATCATATTAGGTGAAAAAATCGTCAAATTGATAGATCTGTTTGTTGTAACTCATAGTCGCAAGAATGCTGCAGCTTCGAATGTATCTGCCCCAACCCACTTGCTAGCGACCCTACGGGTCGCTAGTCTGCATACAGTCGAGTAGATTTCCTGCTTAATATAGTGTCCCTGCAGACGCGACAACGCTGGGGCGTCAACAAATGCCTTGCGAGTTCCCGAGCTAGTGTTTTCAGTGTTTTCTTTGCTTATTTCATGCTTTTTAGGTAATTCGTTGCTGATAAAGAAGAAAAGGGTAAGTTAGAGAGTAGTTCCTGTTTTCTGAGAAGTTCTATCATCGCATATTCACAGATATCTACATGGAAGCAGTTCGCGTCAGCTTCTTGTGTATTTCTTTGTCATTTCATGTCTCTTTCTTCTTGTGAGGTACTACTTTGAACGCTACTAGGTTTTTACGATTGAACTATTGTCCTTATCACATGGAGTACTTGATCAAAATGCTATTTCTTATGGATGAAAGCCGAAGTTGCTGCAAGACAAGCCAACTAGCGTCCAAAGAAACGCCTCACAAGAAGGAGGAGGTTTGAAAGAAGAAGTGACAGAAAAAAAGGAGATGACAAAAAAAGAAAGAAGAAAGAAGAAGCCGCGAGATGCTTCCACGTGGATATCTGCGAATATGCGATGATAGAACTTCTCAGAAAACAGAAACTACTCTTTAACTTACCCTTTTCTTCTTTATCAGCAACGATTCACCTAAAAAGCATGAATTAAGCAAAGAAAACATTGGAAAACATTAGCTCGGGAACTCGCAAGGCATTTATTGACGTCCCAGCGTTGTCGCGTCTGCAGGGACACCATATTAAGCAGGAAATCTACTCGACTGTAAATCTGCAACCACTGCATACGGATTCTCATACATAGACAATGTCATTACTCCGGTTCACGCTGACAACATTGCAGAAAGAGTTTGAAGGCATAAAATTGAACGCCGGCCTGCGGTTAGGTCTATGTCGGGTGCGCTTTGGATACGAGAACTCGAATTTTTTTCTACTGCTCACACTGCTTAGCATCTATAAAATATATGGAGCCCTATCACTCTTAAACCAGTCAAAAAAGTGCGGAACCTCTATAAAAACACATTTTCGGGAACAAAATACGCATGAAAGTATTTTTGAGTGAATAAGCAGACAAGCGTTCCTTATAGAGTATATGACACAGGGACTAAAGCCACTGTTTTGACTTTCGACTATGTATATGCACAAAAGACTTTGGAAGCCGAGAATTACTTTAACAGACAGAAACTTTAGGTGGATCTATAGTTTTGGTCAACCTTCAAGCCTGCTTTTTTCAAAATTTTTGATTTTTTTCCTGAATAATCCAACAAAAGCGGGATTCGCTCCGGTCACTGATGGAAGCCTGTTAAACAACAACAACAAATTTCAGATCAATTCGCTGAGAAGCAGATGAACTACAACAGTTTTTAGAGTGGATCTATAGTTTTGGCCTGCACTGTGGCAATGAAACCGTTGCAGCACAATCAATGAACTCCCGGAGAATTACCGAAATCTGCGACCCATGCTTTTTGTAATGGTCAAGTTTCACATTTTTTTCTAAATTTTTATATCAAATGGATAGAGCAAACCCTAAAGGATACAAAACATTTTTTTTCTACTTCACATAACTCCTTGAATTTTTTAAAATAAAACTTCAACTGATGCTACCAATTTCCATACTTGGTCAACTCAAACCCCGTAGAATATCATAGGGAGAGCAGCTCGGATGCTGTTAGATGCAGCTTCTTTTCCTCTTTCTAACAGGGGTTTTGTTTCCGATTCGTTCAGTCTTCGGGGATAAAATCACCATAACTTATGTTTTTGAACGCATCCAAGGCTGTACCCGAAAATCTCGAAATTTGATATTTTGAATTCATAAGCTCGCAATTGCTTTGTAAAATCAATTTTAAGCCACATACCACCTTGGAAGTTTCAAAATCAGAATAACTACCGGTGTTTGATGCGATTGTGGCTGACGTAGGCATGCCAAAATCCAATGGTTTTGATTAAAAGAAATCTTTTGAAAAATTATAGCGAGCTATGAAAAAGAGAAAAAATTGTACTGTATCCTAATGTTTGCCTTAAGTAATCGTTACTTGAGATCCTTTTAAGGGTTGATATAAGTTTTGAATTGTGAAATTTGACCATCACAAAATGGGTCGCAAATTTTGAATTTTTCCATAAGCTCATTGAATGCGCTGCAACTTTCACTGTCATTAGAAAACGATGACGAAATGCTGCATCGATTGCTGCATCGAATACACACGCAATCTCGTCGTTACGATGCTTTCTTTTCTTCTCTTTTCCCGCTAATCGGAAGGCGGTTCTACACGTCAAACAAGCTAAGTGGTTGTTTTCAATACTATAAAAGCTAATAGGGCCGTCGAATCGGCGCGGGGTACGCCAGCATACTGTAGCGGTGCAAAATGGCCATAAAAGCTTTTGCAGGCAAGAATATCACAATTTTGTATTGATATCTCTATTTCTGCACATAATCGAGAACTCACGCGGGGACCAAGTACAAGTCCATAGACTGTCGAGAACATATACGGTGAGAGTAAGGTAGTCTTGTTCATTAACGACCACTCTGCCGTTTCGATCTAGTTTTCTGGAATTGATATTTTTAGCTATTTCTTTAAAGCTTTCATGGCCACAAACCGTTCCACTGGCTGTTATTTCAGCTATGCGAAGCCATAGTGATTCTTCACGGTGGGCACGGGTCTGGTTACCGTACTCGTGAATGTCGAAGTCTATCTTAGCTGCATGTTTAGCTAGACCTGTTCAAACTCCCAGATTAATAACAGGTATGATGCAATTTACAGTTTCGTGTAAGTTTCTTCTCAGCTTTGAATATGGCTTTCCGATGTATGATTAGAAATAATTGTAGCTAAAAATTCCAAAAATATCAGTTTTGTCACCTGATTCTACCCTATTTATATGCTATCTTCAAAAACTGCCGTAAAGGATTTGTGGTCTTGACTATCTTACGAAAGGTCATTCGAGATGGCCATGAAGGGGAAGTGGTCTAACCTCAACGAGAAAACGAATTTATCCCGCTCAGGACGCACAGCACTATCGCAAATGCTATCGAACGGTTCCTCTATAAAGCATCCAACGGCTTCGAAAACAAGTGCGAAATGTAGCGTGAAAGAGAAGTTGCGCTTTCAGTAGGGCCTTGTCTATAGGCTTTTTTGGAGAACGACTTTCTCTGCCAATAGCGATGAATTTATGATCGGAAATTACTAAAAAATACAAAATAAATACAGTTAATGTAATAGTGTGGCGGAATAGCGCCTTTGGAATAAGTAGCTCCGCTGTGATATTAGACGTAAGCTTAGAGCTTTATTGAGTCAGACGACCTGCAGGGTGCAGTAGTAGAATGCTGCATATGATGGGCGCGACAAAATAGTATACATGCATCTGGGCTACAGAGATACTCATATCACAGCAGGTCATGCTTATGGCATGACTTGTACGGTACTTAGAAATGAGTAAAGTGATACGGCAAAGAAGAGTGCCGACATTGTCGGCACAAATACCTTTTCCCTAGTGCAGCTCTTCCAGCTAATTGGTCACCAAGAACGTAAAGCCTCGTTTTTCCATATCTTTCTTTTGCTTTCGATTGAAAGTCTGTTCAAGATTAGTGAATATTTTTGCTACTCGCTCAGTGACTTCTTTTATCTCGCCTTGCATTCCAAACAAATCCGTACTCGATAAGGTCTGAAGCAGGCTCTTTCGAATTTTGTAGAAAAATGGAAAGCATGAATAAATGCACCTTCATGGCATTGTCCACGATCTATCGCGCCCCTGTCACTTCCATGACGGTCTCGAGCACCTCACCTCGATCTTCTTTCGTCATTCCAGTGGCGTCAAGGAACTGGAGTGAACGGATTTATATAGTTTGATTAAGCTAACCTAGCATGGAAAATCTCGCTTTCATGTAAGAGGAAACAAAAGGGAAAGTAAACAAGGCAAGTGAAAGGTTGAGTGAACTAGAGAAGTATAAATTTCAATAACCTAGAAGTGAATCACTTATTTATGAACACAGAAGATAGCGTGGAATTTAAATCACAAAAAAATCTTCCTGTACATTCAAAACAATTACTATAACATGAATGGGGACAAATACTTTAGGTACCTTAGGTAAGGGTAGTAATTGGTCCTCCATGTCATCGTTGTAAAACGAAAAGATCGAGAGAGACAAGGCGCCCTTGATATCTGCTTTGTCCGGCATTATAGGAGCGAATCGAGGACTATAAAGATTGATACAAATATATTTCAGCTTTTTACTGAGGGTCGTACACGTTTTTAGCCACAGAAAAGTTATGTAAGGAAGAAACAATTTTGGAAATTTTGCTATACCTCAAAAACTTGATACTTGCTAAATCGCCGATTTCCTTCGATTTTTGCTCAAAGCTTCGTATGAGATTGTAAGCTTGCTGTACTAGAGGAGGTGTTATACTCTAAAGCAAAGCACATAAACCGTATGAGAAGAAGACGAAAGAGGAGGGGAGGGGAAGGGAAGAAGATTTCTTCCAATGATGTTTTCTGTTATGAGAGAGTGTCTAGGAGAGTCAGCGATATTAATGATAAACTGGTTTTTTGAAAGAAGGAATGTAAGGAAATATTTGTCTACAGTAACCCAATTTTTCTTTCTTAGCCCATGTCGCGAATTTCCTAGCACAAAATCGAACATACGAAAATCGTAAACCTGTGATGAACATAGATTTTTATATTAAAATTATTATGGCACTTACCCCCGCTCCTAATGGTTTCGCTATTTCGTCTAGCGCCTTTTTGATCTTCAACAAGCTTTCTTAGCTCTCGTTCCACTTGAATTAGAACTAATATACTAGTTCAAAAGTTCGATTCATCTAAAAGAAACTTGCTCTTTTTTCTCATTAATATATTGTTGAACACTCTTGAGAAGAGTAACTGTCTTTTTTAAGGGTACCTCGCCAGTTTCTTAAGAAGTCCTGACTGCAGAGAAAAAATAAAAGGATGAGATTATCCGAGCCTCGGCGATTTTAAACAAGAACATCAAAGATTCAAGAACCATGCAAGAAAGCCGAAACTGTTGGTATTATAGGTTTCTCCTGTGCGTTGTGCTGGTCGCGTTTTTATGAATTGGCATTTTCGAGAAAAATGCCAAAAAGATCAGTTTTCCCGTCTTCTGCTGTTCTCGGCAGTTTTCTTAACCATAACTTTCATGGAAAGCTCAGTAAGCAATAACTTTACACAGTTAAAAAAAGGAGATTCTAGAACCTACAATATATTTTGGACTCTTGTATGGTTCTAGAATTTAAATGGGATTGCTTAAAATTACCAAAGGATGATCCCATTCTTCGTCTTTTTCTCTGCAAGAATTTAGCAAAGATCATCAAAAGTACAATGTTTACCCTTCTTAAAAGTATTTTTCGTAGTAATAGTAATGAGTGATAGTAATGGTATTGAGATGAAAACAAGTCACGATTTTCTGAATATGCTGCGAACGAACTTTCGGTTCAAACTGATATAGGAAGAAAAGCAAATAGCCAACTTCTTTGAGTCAACGGTGTTTTCCTCTTCATCCGGACGGAGTCGTCTAACAGCCGGTTTCTCGGAACGAGGCAAGAGTGCTGGGGCATAATTCATACTGACCACCTCGAAAATATTGCGCACTTATGTTCGCGAATACAGATTTCTAGAAATGATTGAACATGCCTGAAATCCATTTGAATCACTTTTGCTGTTCTTATCTATCACGGGACGATGTGGACTTCTTTTTGCACGTCGCGAACGGTACCGTGGCAACTTTTCTTTGGCATTTTCTAGACGTTTCTTGGAAAAACCTCGATGATTTTCAAAACTTCTATGCGCGAGCTCACCTTGTAGATTTTCTGCAAAAAGGTTTAATACTTTTTTACGTTCTCTTCGATAAAAAATCTTGGAGGGCTACTGACAGATGAGGATGACGTCATAGACACCAAAGATTTATTGGTATAGAGAGGGCTAAAATAAAGTGAGTACTATAAAACTCCAAATTTTTTGAAGAAATATTCGCTTTTTTCTTTTGAATAGAACAAAAGGCGACTTGATGAGATTTTTTCAACTATGATTTGCTTCTCCAGCAGGCAATTTTTCCAGCGAAGAAAACCTGAATGCCGATCGGATGCCAGTAAAGATAAAGTAATGGATTTTCTTTTTTTATTCACGTACTTCACTTTAATCTTCTCGTAGCTCTCCTTTGCTTTGACTAAACATTTTGCCGCATTTACGATATCCCTTTTGTCAGTGATCGCACCGTTTACTGCCTGCAACAAAATCCTTACAAATCTAACATTTTGCAAATTCCTGCAAGTTCAAAGTTTAGCCTGTACTTTTGTAGAAATTCGGCAGCATATCTTTTCCTAGTGGCTGATCGGTTTGTTAGAATGTAAATGCCAGTTGCAATGGATAGTTCAAACTTCATCAAAACCTTGTTTGTCGAACTTGACTTTGTCGAAGTGCGTTGAGTTGTTGTTCGGCTCACACCTGAAAATTGGTTTCGTGGAAAGTTTCATATCGATCTGAGTTAGCCCCCCTACTATCAAAACCTTTTTGCTCGATTTGCAATCATGTTACGTGCATGAAAACATTATGAAAATGCTTAGAAGAGTTAAGGAATAGCAAAAATAAATTTGGAGCCTTTTATGAAATTTTTGTGGTAGGTTTTTGCAGCTCATCCTTCAAGAAAACTTGCAATCTTTGTAAATTATATCATAGATTGCGGATTTATTACCTATCTGGAGTACCATAGTAATAGAAAGTTTTATATAGTAAAATAAATGGAAACTTACCGATATGGACTTCTATAGCAAGCGAGCTGTGAATAATAAGTAATTTATTACAGCCATAATAAAAGGGTTCTGAGGAGATGAACTTGTATGAATTTTGGAGAAGTGTTTCAAGAAAAAAAGATATGAATGTTTATTTTTGACGTAAAAATGATCATTATGAGTTTAGCCAAAAACCAATGAGATTAAGAGATTGTGAAAGGCGTTAGCGCAATTATTGTTCGTATTTCAGTGCAAGTGATAGTTTACGTTTTGAGAGATGTGAACTCATTCGCGCCATATTATAATCCGAAATTATCTTGATCGGCTATAATAACAAAGACACGCGATTAATCATTAGAATTGAGGTTTTGTTCCTGGAATTACTCATAAACCAAAAATTTACTGTGATTTTTGAGTACTTGTGAAGACATTGAGCAGAGTAGATTGAACTACAGCAATGATATTCCTGCAAAAGTACAAATTACGGACCATTGACTCGACCAATTCCTGATTCTAGCACCTGTTTAACACATTGACGACCGCGCAAAATTTTAGTTGTCTGCCCTCTGGGACCGAAGCCTTTTACGGACCAGTCCACAATTCTCAACTATAATTACACATAATGCTATCTACAGTAGACCTACAGTAGATCTAAAAGGCTGACAAAAAAAGTAGAGGTCATCCCTTAATTCAGTGCAAAAGAGAGCTCATGAAGTGAGTTTATACTAGGACAGAGTCATTTCAACAAAATTCAAGCCTTGACACACATGGTGTGTCAACCGGTCCCACGCAGTAGTCCTCGCTTGACACACCATGTGTGTCAAGCTGTCGTCAATGTGTTAACCCGAATATCTTTCGATTTTTAAAATTTGTGTATCCTTGTATTTTCTCATCCTGAGAAGCTACTTAAAGATCACTCAAATTTATATGTTTACATCAGTCCCAGAAAATCGCTTTCGCAGTTATAACCTTTCGGTGATTTTCGCCTTTCTTCGTATTTCTTTCGCGATATGCGCGAAAATATCGAATCGAACCTTTGCGCGATATGCGTAACATAATTATTATGACGTTTAGGAGAATCAATTTTCAACAGTCGAGTTTTTCAATGTTTATGAAAAGCGTGGCATGACCTCTGTGTATGACTGCGAGTATACATCGCTAATCCTCGCAGTGAAATTGACATTATCACAACAACATCAAATTTTCGCAATTAACAACATCGCCTCGTCATTTTCGCTACATCAGAGTGTAAAGTGCACAGTACGGCACACAGGTGGCTAACCAAACGAGCTGGATATGGTTTTTGGGAGAAAAAGAAAAGGGGATATCGTTTTTGCGGAATGACATACCGCTGTCTTTCGATATGGGGCCGCGCCTCGCCGGTGCGCTGCCGGCATGCTGGTGGCATGCTCTGCCAAACAAGCAAAGGGCTTGTTTACAGCGAAGTGAAAGTGAAATGATACCAAAATAGGTATGTAGATGGGCAATAAGGAGTTAGGTTCATGTATGAAAAACTATGAAGAGGTTGTGTGAATAAGGCGTGTATAAGTTTTTTCGGAGTTAAGTGGCTGTCAAGCCACTTGCAAGCTACCTGAGATGGGGCTTGGGAAAGAAAAAGTCGTAAATTCTCCCTCCCTCGCATAAATTTTTTACTTTTCTTATGTAACTTCATCTACATCCCAAACCCTACAATTTGGTTCCTATAAACCGCCTCAAACCCCACCCCCCTCCCCGCTTAGTTAGGGCCCCTAAAAGTGTTTTGTATGGCGGCGGCGACGCTGCCCCAGGCGCAAGTACTGCGCGCTGGAAACATCATGCCGCCAATTCGAAAATTATGAACATCATCGCGTTTGTTCGATGCTTCTTTGAGGCTTTGTTTTGCTTTGCTTTAATCTGTTCGTTTTCACGAGTTTTCTCTTCTAATATTTCATGGCGGTGTCGTGTTTTCATTGTGAACTCGAAGGGGACTTCGTTTTTTTTTGCAATTTCGGGAAACCACCTCGTGCCAAGCTGTGATAAAGAGCTTACAATGCAGCTCACAGAAATGCATTTTTGTGACTCTGCGAATATGCACGAAAATAACTATTTGCTTTCATCGAGCACAGCCTACTCACTGCACGTATCATATCCACTCTATTTCTGGATTGTGAATTTTGCTGTCAGCATTGAGCTCTATTTTTACGCAAAGGATGTACTCCAAAATGAATCTATTTAGGATTGAAAATAGAACATCCAACAAACGATGTTTACCAAGCCTGTGTTCGTTGTCCTCGCTTCAAGCTAGAACTTTCTTTCATAACGCAAGAAATACAGTAGAAAGGCCAATGACAGGCTTTTATTAAGTGAAGCATGAAAGAAGCTCAACATTATCTTGCTTTTTCTCAGGTACAGGATTTTTGCCACATCTGTTGATACTTTAACGAAATTTCTGAAGCCTGAAAACCTTGCTCCGGTACGATGTACGGTGCCAAGATGGAAAATAGCTGGTCTTAATCGTACTGTGCGCGATTGTTGATAGGCTGTGAATATCCGCGTTTTTTGTGTAGCGTGCTTTTCGTTATCCTATTTGCATGTAACGTTGGGTCAATACTGGCAGTTCCTAAAAAAAATTTGGGTAGAGGCCTTTGATTTCAGATAATCTGAAAACATCATCGCTAGAAGCACTCGAGAAACGGTCAATCAGCGTTAACAGAAACTCAAATTTTATACAAATCTTCAGCTTGCTTCGATGGCTTCGATGAATCACGAATAACTTTTTGGGCTTCATGCGTGAGTTGGGGAGAAAAGCGGATCAGAAGAAAGCATTATATCCCAGTGCGTGCTTTAGAGATCCAGCATTCGGCTAACTGTAAGCATAGTGAACGAAAGCATGTCATCATATTGACAGTGTTTTCTATGGTCTATGTTTTCTATGTTATTGATAAACCCTGAGCCGCAAGTCAGGATTTTTAGTTCTGAGTCGCAAATTTGCTCTTAGAAGTCTGATTAGCTTATGCTAATATTTGATTTGTGGTTATTGAAAAATGCTTACTACTGCTGGACTAGACCTATTAGGAAGTCTTTTTTTTTTCACCGTTTTTATTATAACCGTCGTATTTTTGTACCTTTCGTTTATTTAATGTGGCTTGAGCAAGCATTTGACAGGGCAAAGCAAGCTCTACAAGATGGCTATCAAAAGTCTGCCCAAGTCGTATCCCACGTGAAGTTTTAAGCTCAAATCTGGTGGTAGTCAAAAACGAACTTTTCCAAAATTCTTATCTTCGCCCCAAATCGTCTAAAAAATTCCCCATTTATCCTAGCACATGCTTGACACATCGCACATTCAACTGTACACTTTCCAAATTTTTTGACTAGAAATAAAGAAAAAATGAATGAAGTAAAATGGCAAACTCCGTCTTAGACGTCCTGAGCTCCTCCCATGCATGTGATCATATGTCTCATACATACAGAGTACGATCATGTATTTGTATCCTTTGTAGGTGCCTCAATTATCGAGAAACGCTGATGTTTAGGGTAAAAACGGTAAAAAATTATGAGACACCCTATCGAATGTTTGCAGTTTTGACTGTCTTATTTATTTTATTTTATTCTATGTTATCGAAGTCACTTACAAAGGAAAAATACTCGGTTCGAAGTGGCGTTCCAAAAGAAGTATAAACCTCTTATAGAGCATGAAACGCTGATTTTGAATCCGCCTTCGATATCTGCAAAGCGTTTCTGGGAGGGAAGTTGTGAACAGGGGTGAGCATGCGGTCAGGCGTGCCCGACCTGGAGGATCGAATAGGGGTAAGACTGAGGAGGGGGGGGGGGGGGGAGAGGGTCGTAACCAAGAACCTATTCAAAAAATTGAGAAATACTACGATCGAGTATCGAAGAAGGAAAGCGCTAACCGGTGAATAACATAACTCCACCAGGGAAGAAATGACTGTCGTGAACAGCATACTGAACTCCACTAACGAAGTTTCTAATTTCTATTCTTCGTCTCTTATCATACACATACCGTAAGTTCACGAAATGAGCCTACTATGTAAATTGTACATGATCGAAGGCAGCAGAAAGAAGGGACTAAGAGCATCATGGAGTGCCTTAAAATCTGCAAAAGAGAGCGGAGCTATAGTAGAGATAAGCTACATCAACTTACATGCTTGGATGCCAATTTGGTAAGTGATCTCAGAGCATAGTTTTTATTTTTATTTTATTTCTATGCATACAATAATGCGCCAAACGAACGTGTTAGTTCAACAAGTTTATCTTACTATAAAATAAATGATGAGAAGTAATAAGGTCCAGTTTCTCGAAAAATCAAACTATATTGCAAAAAGGAAATTTGCAGCCTGCGCTCAATGGGTTTATCAATGTAAGTATGACAGGAAGGATAGACGGTCGTTCTGCACCCATGGTGTGAATAACTTTGAGTTATCAATTTCAAGACAAAGAAGTGAGAAAGAGCCTGAGCGAATGGGCTAATCCATGTGTGCTCAGATGGGTAAACCTCTTTGAGATTCTCTCTCATCGCCCCCATGGATAAAGAAGGCAACAAAGTATAAAAGCATTGGTACAACAGGTCTATGAGTGAGGGTAAATCAGAGTTTGATAGAGAAATAAGTGGTTGGATTTTTGGAAAGCTAGCTCTTCGGGTGCGTAGCAAGTGGTACCCAGGCAGCCGACTGCTGCCGCAGCCAGCCGCCAGAGCTGCCAGCAAAGCCGCTGCAGATGGTACAGTAATTATGCTCGTCGTCTAAAACTCTTGCCGAGAGGTTTTCTCGCACCTCGTCGCTTTGCGATATCAGCCTAAGGAAAGCCTGATATCCTCTGTATCCATGTTATTTTGAACAGCAAAAAATTCATGTTTTTTGAAAAACATGCAAATAAACAAAGATAAACGGGGAGGAGGTTTTTTAAAAAAATTTAACAAGTAAAAATTAAAATTCAAATTCAAAATAAAATGATCACGAGTTCAATGTATGAAATAGCCCTTTTGACACAGTTTTCTTACCGTTACATCCATGACATTTTCTGTAATTGTTCTCGTCCATTCTTCGACGTGAAAGCGAAAAATCTCCAGAAAATCGATAATTCCTAATTTTTTCAGCTTCTCCTTTCTTTGAGTTTTTGAAGTGATTTAATTTTGTGATCATTTTCCTCTAGAAAAACCCTCCTCTATTCATTTGTTTATATGCGTGTTTCTCAAAAAACATGAAATTTTTGCTGTTCAAATGATATCGAGGATTTCAGCTTTCCTGAGGCTGATTTCGCACATCAGAGCGACGAGGTGCGAGAAAACCTCTCGGCAAGAGTTTTAGACGACTAGCATAATTACTGTACCATCTGCAGCGGCTTTGCCGGCAGCTCTGGCGGCTGGCTGCGGCAGCAGTCGGCTGCCCGGGTACCACTTGCACGCCTCCCAGCTCTTCATACATATTAGTAAACATGAAATATTTAAACCGAAATTCAGGTGATCTATAACATACGAAATCAAGTGGTTTCAGATTAATTCACTTAAATTTAATTGAGTGCATTAATTCTACGTTTAAAAGCAGCTACAGTGTGAACTTGCAGTGGGACACATGCGAAGCTAGCGAGGAATTTATAAAAGAAATTGTTGAATACAAAACAAAAAACCTTTTTTAGAATACGTGAATAATGAATGCTAAACCCACCAATTCTACTAGTCTGCCTGAAAATCCAATATTTACTCGCACTGAGTCAAAGCTCTTTGCAAATGAGTCGAAAAGCAAAGCCAAGATTTATATATACACTTTTACACTCTTAACTCTTCATCGCCAAGGGCTTGAGCCGAATCGCATAAGTGCATCTGCACTTATGCGATTCGGCTCAAGCCGAAATGAGTCATGGCATCTCAACAAATTGAACTTTCGTCAGCACCTCATGTATAGTATTCGAGTAAACTTACTAGGGAAAGATGGTTGGTCGAAATGGCCTTTTGAGATGGGTTGCATACCATGTTGGAGGGCATAAAACGCTAATTCCAAATCTGTTCTCATTATCTGCGGCGAATTCCTGCATGAGAAGTTATGAGCGTTTATTGGAGAAAATAAATTGAATTTGCAAATAATGTGAATACAATAGCAACATCCTTCCTAGCGCCCAAATAGACCAGTGGTAATCATTCCAGTACTCTATAAAATAAGCACTTTTAGATGAGATATATCCGCACTGCGGCTGTCTCATTCAAGTGCTGGGAAAATTTTTGCAACTGCTTTTATCTCAAAAAAAAAACATTCATTTTCTGCTCCTTCAAACGCTCATAACTCCTTGTTCAGGAACGCGCCGCAGTTAAGGAGGACAGAGTTGGAATCAGCATTTTACGCCCTCCAATATGGTATACAAATTATTGCAATAAGGCCACCTTGACTGACCATCCGTCTCTTGCTAGTTGAATTTTCTCTAGTTTTCGCATGTCTTTCTCGAGAAAAGGACTCCAAACAACAGAACAGTATTTTAAATAAGTAATACATAAGCATTAGGGCGTTTGAGAACCACGGGATTTTCGGTATGGGCATTTCGAAAAATAGGAAACAACACTAAAATACTTTGATGACAGCATGTTTGAATTTGTAAATATTATTAGGTTGGTGCATAAGTGATGCGCGTTTTTCTAGCCCTTCTTTCAAGATAGCTTTTCTCCATCAAAGTTTCTCCTATAAAACTTAGCCAGCATATTGTCAAGAAGCTTCTTTCAAGCTCTATTAATGGTTAAAAGAAGCTTTTAGTTTCATTCGTTAAAAATTTATAGAGCTTCATACAACCGCACTCAAAACCAGAATTTCACTGCACTTACTTTTTCGGCCAGAATTCAAGCGCGAGTAAAGGCATTTTTTTGAAAATTTGAATACTGTAGAACTGAATACTGTATGTAGTAGAAATTTTCTACGTTATGCATGCTTTACTGTTTCTCTAGAAATTACTTAGACTGAGATCTTGGCGCCTCAACATGAGTGATGGTTTTGGCCATTCTGTGGCCCATAGATTTTCTTTGAAGAGGGTAATCGTTAAGGTTTTACTCATTTCTGTAAGTGTAAGGATGGACCTCTTGTTAACAGTTTTTGCAGAAATGTGGAAGCTGTTCAGTACACAGAAAATCAAAAATCTCCATATTTTGGGATTTTGAGGGCTACAAAAAATGTCGAAAAAAGCAGAAAATTTTGAATATTATTTTTTTCCTTTTCGCATATACTCTTCATTTGAGCCCTTTTGTACTTTTTTTGTACTACTGGCTTGCGACTACAAGACAGTCAACTATCATTTATACAGAAAAATCTTCAAGGAAGTTATGAAAGTTATGATCAGTTAAAAACGAGGTTTCCGAAAAAAAATTTTTTTGCTTATCAATCCATATTTTTCTACCGATTTGCGAAGTTAACCTAAGGCAATGTGCGCTGTATAGGGAATGGTTTGGTGCCTCTGATGAACTTTGCCGCACTGACAAATATGGATTTTTTAGAAAGTTATAGCACGTCAAAGTGAGAACTCGCAAAACGCGCATTACTTTTGCACCAACCTAATAATTTGAGATCTACAAGATATTCCATTTATCTCATAAACTGGAAGGTGCTCATCTTCAAAATGCATTACAAACTTTTTTTTTCTAGGTAGACGGGTATACCAGAGAGAGGCAGCCCAGTCCATCATTTTTCCAAGAGACGCTCTTATTGCTGAATGATCCTGTAGTTTGTATAGTGTTGTTCTGCCAACCAGGTTTTGTGGTGGATCTTTATTCTTGACCTTACGTTTCGACAATTACCGTCTTCTTCGGAGGTCTGAAAGGGGATTGCGGTTATCATATATTATATGATAACCGGTTATTATTGAGATCCTGTAGTTTATTATTAGGTCGTTTCATGAGTTTGTAGCGTTTTCATTTTCGTCCTCATATCTTTGACGAACGTCTGATTTGCGGCAAAATTCGTATATCATTTGGAAGGGCTGATTGTGCTTTTCAAAATATGTCTGCTATTCCGGTGGAAAGCTGATTCACTCGGATCTCGCAGCTTCCAAAGATGGAAATCTTTAAAGGCAAAAAGGAACGACATTTCCTCATGAAAAGAAGCGCTTTTGCACAGACTTTTGTGTCGATTATGAAACATAGTGCTCGCACATCAATATGAGACAAAAAAGGATTGGATTGCTACAGGAGATCAGAGGCTGGGCAGGGCGTTCCTGAACAAGATTTTAAGGAGGACGGGCAGGACGGGTCCTGCACTGAAAATTGCGGTATAGGTAGGCATGGTCAACCATGCCGTAAGCCAACTGCACCGTTTAAACCAGGTCCTACCGCAGAAAAAGCCTAACAGACAGATCCAGTGAGCTTTTTGCATGACGAAACATGGCCTCATACGGCAAACGTCGTCAAAACTGTCCTGCACGATTTGACTGGAAGGTACTTCAGTACCCAAAGCACTCTCCAGATCTCGCTCTATCAGACTGTTATTTGCTCCGCTCTCTAGCAAGCTTCGTGAGTGTGCATGTCTCAATTTCAGTAAGTATTTTGAGCGCTGATTAGATGACTTTTTCGAGACTCGGCGCACTGCAGTTTCAAAAATGGAGGTTGAGGAGCTAATAAGAATGTGTCAAAAGGTCGTGCGTTACAACGAGGAATATAATTTTGATTGATTTTTACTGTAAATTGATGATTTTGTTGTTTTATAAGAACCCTACGAACTCATGGACCGACTTAATATTATTACTACAACTTCCATATATCCTTATATCACCGGCATACATCTGAATTGTCAGATGTATGGATGTCCTCAAGATAGATGGAAATTCAGCAGCGTATAGTAGAAAGAGTAATAGAGAAAGGACTGCTTCTTGCGGAACGCCACTCGTGCAGGGTGTCGATCCGGAAAGTGGTGTTCGACTTTGACCTGCCTCTATTGTGCAAATATGACTTTAGCCAATAAAACGTTTCCTTTAGACTGATTTCCTCTAACTTGTTTAGAAGCTTTCCATGATGAACTCTATCAAATGCTTTGGAAGGATCAATGTAGGCCGCATCAACGAAATTACCATTATTAAGTGCTAAATTCTATCAAAAACTGAATCCACAAGATTTGTGGCTGTGGGTGACCCTTCCATAAAACCGTGTTGATTCGGTAGCACGTTGAGTTCTTCAAGCCACGAGAGTAATTCGGTATGCAAGACTTTCTCTATTACTGTAGGATTCCATCAAACGGTTCACTTAGAGATGGCCTTAAACCAGCCTAATCTTCTAAATCTCCGAAGGACTGAAATGAACGTTTAATCCTGCGACCAGTAGAAATAAGTGCAGCGCTAAGCGTTCAACTTGATCGGTGAAGTCAAATGTAGCAGCGAAATAGCGCGTTAAAGCTTGTGCTTCTTCTGCAGGTGCGGCCGATTTGGTGATAGGTGGGGGGCCTATTTGGTCAGTTATGGTCGGCAGGTGATGGTTTGGTCTTTTGATTCATGTAATCAAAAAACTTTGAGTTTGCTTCTTTGGCTCAGATTACGATCTTGATTGGACAGATACCTCTTCAAATGATATTCGACATCTGCATACTTCTTGTACATGGTATTGCATAGAGGATCTGACATTACTGAATAACCTTTCTTTTTGCGCTCGTAAGGTAGCTGCTGAGAGTAACACAATGGACCGAAAGTCAGATCGAAGCAGTACACAAGAGGTAAAAACTTTTAGAAACGAAAAATTGAACTATTCGGTGATCAGAACTTGCGAGAGAAGACATAGTAAGAACTTCAGAGATATTAGGAGAACTCGACAAACAAAGATCAAGGACATGGTTGCAGTTGCAGTGTGTTGATTCTCGGACATACTTGTGAAGCCAGAGTCACAAAAGAATTCAAAAGAAGTTTCGGAATTTTATTGAGAGGAGATGCATTGATCAGTCAATTTGCAAGTTAAAAACACCTAAAAGAATCGTATTTTCATTTTCACTAACCAAATTACATAGTAGTTAGCAAATACGCCCTTTTCACGGCTTCGTCTATCCGAACGTAAAACCAAACAAGGCAACTCCCCTACAATTTCGCTACCTTTAGTCTTACTCATTGACCATGTTTCAGCTACAAGAAGTATGTCGGGTTTATTCTCTATCAAAATAATCCAAAGGTAATGCAGTTTATTTATAACTTCTAAAATTTAACATAGTAACCTTTATTCTATCTCGCATACCATGCCGGATCATTGGTTTCCCGGCCGATTTCCGGATATCTCCAAAACTTTGATAACTTGCATTCCATATACTACCCACCCCGACTTGATTTACTCTTGTTCTTCTCACGTGCCTCTTGCCTGAGGTCGAGGTCGCGTTCTCGTTTGCGTTCCCCCTCCGTCATATTTCTTCGTATCTACACGTTAGAGTGGTTTTCTGACGGAGAAGGTGGGCGTTTCCTTCGTTCAATAAAAGTTGGAGGACATGACAACTTTGATCAAGATTGTACGCGAAATGTTCGGCTTACCCAATCAGGAAGCCTCCGAAGGGGTGGAGTCGACTTCCACAACGTCAAGAATCTCACACTTTGTCTTGAAGATAATCTCGACGTATGGATGGGCGCACCCCTCCGAAGGTTCCTGGATTTCACTAATGACCAAGTTTCGAGAACGTTTTTCTTCCTCTAGGACCTTAGAAAATCCAGAAGAAATTTAGTCGGCCAGTGCAGAGAGCATTTTTTGGATTGTTGGATCCCAGTGGCGGTCACAGGATTTCGGACCGGGGGGAGGGGGGACGAAAATTTTTCTGAATGAAAGTGAGTAGCGTTAGCCACGCACTCCAAAAAATTTTTTGGGATACTTCCCAAAATTTTTGTGGGCCTATGACCCCAAAATATTAGAAAAAGGGGACGTGGAGGCAGCCACGCCCCCGAAAAATTTTTTTTGAAGGTTATGTTGAATTTTTAAAAGATTTGAGAATTATATTAAGTATTTACAAGTAAAGTCACCTGCACTTTTTTACACCCATATAAATAACTTTCAAAATTTTGCAGCCCATTCTCGCCCCCCCCCTCCCCTCGAACCGCCACTGTTGAATCCCTATTAGGCTCGGAAATTGACTTGGGGCCGCATGCACTAACATCCCCGCGGGGAGGGGATCGCAGCTTAAAACAAAGCTTTATATTTCGAGACTCCAGATACCTGGATTTCACGTTGTGTACCTATCCGTAAGTATTCCTATTACCCTTCACTATGAACATGTTGAACAGGAGCGAGAAGCTGTATAAACCGCATTTTCCAGCTTTTGTATGATCCCTGATGATCCCTGGCGCTTTTCTTCAAAGTCATTTTTCTTTCTCCGAAGTTAACGAAGAATCTCCAGAGTTGTGCAGATTGTCTAACCCGACAGTGCTAAGCATGTTGCTGCTAAGAACAAATGATGTTTTGAAGTCATGAAATTTGCGATGATCCACAGGTCGAAATTTGAGGCTTATCGAAAAATTCGACTTTTCAAAAAGTCATTTGTTCTCATCAGCAACATGCTTAGCAGTATTGTGTTAGATGTTCAGTACAACTTTGGAAGGTTTTCGTTGACTTCGGAGAAAGAAAAATGACTTTAAAGAAAAGCGCCGGGGATCATCAGGGATCATACAAAAGCTGGAAAATGCGGTTCGTACGGCTTCTCGCTCCTGTTCAACATGTTCATAGTGAAGGGTAGTAGGAATACTTACTGATAGGTAGACAGCGTGAAATCCAGATATCTGGAGCTTCAGGATATGAAGCTTTCTTCTGAAGCTACGATCCCTCCCCGCGGGGATATTAGTGCATGCGGCCCTTGATCAGGTCCTGTATTGACATAGCACAGAATTCACCCTTATTGAATTAATTAGCACCTCTGGAAACAAATGAGCGTGCCTAAAATCCATTCGAATCACTTTTGCCAATCTTATCTAATACAAGACGATGCGGATTAATGTTCACACGTCAAAATCGCCTTCGTTTCAACTTTGTCTCAGCATCCTCTAGAACCATCCTTCTCAAAAAGTGTCAAGTGTATATAATTTCGTAAATCCACATAACCTTGCAATTTCTATTCTTAGTTCTCGCTTACGTATAAATAACGTATGCTGGCAAAATCTAATCCACAACTTATTTTTATCATTTTAATCTTCAGAAAAGGGCAAAAATTTTTGCGATTTTTATTACATGATTAGTCACTTTCTTCAATGAAACTAGGTATTTTAGAGAAACAATAAGAAGATTTTCTCTATCCAGATATTCTGGCAGCTTTTTCATCTCCTACTTTCCCACCTAAACAAAACATCTCAAACTAACCAAGTCTCTTTGAGAGTTTTAGTATTGTCAGTCAGTCCAATCATGTTGTGTTGAGTATCTGCAACAGCTGTGTTTTCAGAAAGGATCTTTGTCCTTTGCAACTTGTACATTTGTACAACTTCGTAGCATATCTTCTCCTACCAGTCTGATCGCTTCAATAGTATGCGAATATGGTTGTAATAAATGTTCCAAACTTTGTCAAAACCTTGTTTGTCAAGCTTGACTTTGTCGAAGTTGGCTTTTGCTATGTTGTACTTCATCAAATTAGGTTGGTGCAAAAGTTCTATCGCACTATTTGTGAAGAATCTTGCTGTTTCAACGGCTTACACAAACTCAATTTTGTTAGAAGAAATCAAATGAAAAGATCAAAAAGCGAATTATCACATCAGGAAATCAGTCACTGCATGGTGGAAATTTTTCTTCAAGTCAAAATCAAAAAGTGATTTAAGCGATTAAAAAGTTTCATAACTATTCGTGGAGATCTTCCTTTAACATGAATTATCTTAGAAGAAAACAGTATCGGCGAAACCAAAACTGAAATATATTAGGTTGTCCCGAAAGTTTTGTCCGTTTTTTCAAACCATCATAGAACCACGCACAAAAAAGACCTGAATTGGCTTCAACATGCATTCGATGCAGCTTTTCCTTTTTTTCTTATAAACTACAATCTTGTATACTTCTTTTAATAACTGCCAAAATTCTCCACCCATCAATTTTATTTGCTCAAAGTTAGGCTTTAGAAATTTCATTCCGAAGTTTCGGAACGATTTAAGTATGCATCAAATAGAGCAATTCCTGGACTACAAGGTAATATGTCTAGATTTTTTTGGTCTGTTGTTTTTGGTTTCAAAAAATTATTTCTTCTGAGGTCTCGATTTTTGCCAAGGTCATGAAACAAGCAACTGCAGCAAACACACGAAAGTCCTTGAAGCTCCTGTGAACTGAAACATGTTTCTTATTTAACATTATTTATGCAACATTACCAAGTTTGAATTGCTTGAAAAAGTAGCTTTCGAAAGTTTCCGGTACTTTTACGTGGTAAACGTAATCAAAAATCGCGGTTTTTATTAAATATATAATTGTAGCGGACTAGGTAAGCGTGTTCTATGCAATCTAAAATGGATACTACGTAGGCAAAGGTTTACTCTACATAACAGTTACCAGCGCTCTTTGAAATCAGGATAAAAATTTTTAAATTTCAGAAAAGATCTGGCGTTACTGTCGAGTTGCTCAAAAAGCCATGGAGCATGCAAAAACAGAGTAGATCAGACAGCAAATGTAGCCGTAAGAAAGAGGTAAAAATCTGAATCAAATGAATGTAAGTTGCACATTGATTGCTGTTTAGCAAGTTTTAGTGAGCAATGAAAAAAACGAACAAAACTTTAGGAACAACCTATTACTTTATTTAGCGAGCTGAATAAAGTTTCAGTTCTAATTTTGTTTTGAAGCTATACTTCAACAAGTTTAGCTTTCTTAACCCAATGATCCATTTTCCAGTACTCCACGCTAAAGAGCGCAAAATTTACCCTCTGATTACAATGGAGTGATTTTATGGAAGTGCGGTAGGAAGAGAGAATGAGTCAATTCTCCATTGAAGTACAAACATGCACTTTGTACGTGATTTGCTGTTAGTTCAGAGCAAAGATTGGATTGGAAAAAGACACATAAAGTCTACCAGCCAAAGTTTGCAAGCTGCAACTTGATTCACTGAAGTTTTTGAAAAGTACAAGTGGATTTAATGAAATAGTTGTTGAGAGATAAGTGATACTTGGTTCTGATTTAAAAGGCTCTTAGTGAAGGGTACTCCTTTATACTGCGGTTAGGACAGCTTGCGTAATTCTTAACGGTGATGAAACTTCTATTCGTAATTGTTTATGTGAGTTGCTTGCGTTTGTGTTCATCACTGATCTAAAAATTTAGATTCGGATTGTCAGAGCATCCACATCTCAAGTTTTGTCGGAGGAGTGCAAAGGCATAATCAACGGCAAGGAGATTAGTGTAGAATCTACCAACTGCGCATTATTGAACTGGCTTGCAATTCAAGAGAATAATGAAACTCTCGGACGTACAGTGGTCAGTCTCCCAATTTTTGATTCATGTTTTCTTCTTGTCAGAGAAGCACACATAATAGGTCTCATAAGTTTTTCAGTTTTATAATTTTATCGCAAAAAGTCTCATTTCTGGGGTACCGTATAGAGCACAGCAAGCACTATTATATATTGTAAAACGGCTTGCACACGACCTTTAGTATACCTCGGGTTAGAGACCAAAAACTAAGAAGTTTCGGATGCCCGAAATTTCAAAAGGTTTTCCTGTTCTTATCTAGAGAAGACTTACTGCATCTCCCACTCGCTCACGCATGTACACTCCACATGAAACAATTGTGTAAGCCGTTGCTGTAAATCCTTCTAAGTTTAAAAATGAAACCGAATTCAAGCTTGCAAAAGTGCGACGTACAAGTCTTCAAATTACAGGCGTAGATTCATTTAGAAGCGTTACTTACTTACAGTGGAAAAATACTTGGATGCCGTGGCTATTCATAATGATTTGTATACCAAAAAATGCGCTTTTGAATGCTGGTTCGTAGACTTTCTTTCATATCTGCGAAACGATAATCTGAATGGAGTTATGATTTTTTTTCATTAAAAAATTGCGTTCCTGCGGAGGGTCAAAATCATCAATAAAAAAATTTTCTCTCCTTTCCAAATGCTGAGTATGATCCAGATAGCCTAAATAAATATTACTACGTCTAAAATTTTCTTCAGTAGCGTCAAACGGCAGGCTAGATCAAATCTGGTGATTTTTACTATACAAAAGTAGGCTAAATTTTCAAGGAAAAAAGTTCATAACTTTCTCCAAAAGATCGTTTCGCAGATTTCGAGCACGAATTCAGAATCTGCATTCGAAGGCGCATTTTTTGGTATACAAATCATTAGGAATGGCCGCGGCATCCAACTATCCTCCCCTTGTTAGATACTTAGATGACCGGTTTTCACTTGGCATGCGAGCCTCAGCACAAAAGTTTCCATTTGTCCCTGTCCCTCGCTTCAGACAACCACGATCTTCTTGGTTGCCGTCGATGGCTGCCTCCACGAGTTCCAGATGCGATAATCGTATCCAGCTGATTTCTCAGCTGGTCCATCCTTTCCACGAACACGTCTGCTTTTCGTTGGTGGTCTTCCTCGGGGACGTTTTGCTTCGCGAGGAATCCACTCAGATGTTCTTGATGTCCATCTTTGTCTATTCTTCTCATGGTGTGACCGGCCCATCGGTGTTTCGCTTTCGCAACGTATGTCGTTGGGTCACGAAGACGGGACATTCTTTTCATATCCGTACTGCGAAATCCGACTAGATGTTGCTTGCGTCGGGTCAACTTCAGAAGACTGCGCTCAAGCGCTCTGTGGGGGGTCCGTAAAGCTTTCGACGTGGCTACAGTATCGGCCCAAGTCTCAGCTGCGTAGCAGAGCGCTGGGAGAACGATTGAGTCGAGCAGGTGGGCACGAAGCTCCGGGTCCGTCAGTTGGTCGGTGGCTTCCTTCAGAGGCCCGAAGGCGGCCCGGGCTGCTCTTCTTCTCCTGTTAAGTTCTTCCCTCAAGTCGTTCTCCATGTTCATCGAACGTCCGAGATACGCGTAAGAGGAAGTCTCCATAATAGGAGTGCCTTACAGTTCCATTTCCGTACCTTCGCAAAGAGCGTTTCTCATGAACCGGTGATACTGCTCGAGAAGAGAACAATGTCGTCCGCAAAACGAAGGTTGGACAGGAATCTCCCATCAACTCGTATGCCTCTCTCGTCCCAGCCCAGTGACTTCATCACCACTGCAAGGCCGCGGTGAACAGTGTCGCCTTGTCGAACCCCTTTCCGAATTGGAATGGTCAGGGGACGATGGAATAGCTGCATCATTGTTGCACAGACTTTGTAGCAATCGGCTAGTGTCCTCACATAAGCTGGGCTACTCCTTGATCGACTAGCGCTGACAGGATGGCATTCGTTTCGATGCTGTCGAAGGTTTTCTCATAGTCGACGGAGGTTAGGACAAGAGGCAGTCGGTATTCCCGGTAGACTTCTATGACTCTCGAAACTCGTCTGGAAGTGGTCCATGCAAGTGAATCCCTTGCGGAATCCAGCTTGTTCTTGGGTTTGGACTTCATCTAGATGTCCTAGATATGCGAGCGAGGGTAATCTTCGTGAAAAGTTTATAGAGCACACTCAGTAGGCATATTGGACGGGTAGTTCCGAAGATCCTCCCGTTTGCCCTTCTTGAAAAGAAGGACGGTTCTTGACGTTCTCCACTGGTCGGGAACCTTCTACTTCTGAAGGTAAGACATTAAATGCGTTGCTAGAACCTTATGTAGACTTTGTCCTCCGGCTCGCAGAAGTTCGACGGAAAGAAGATCTGGTCCTGGAGCCGTGGACGTCTTCATGGTCTTTGTGGCGATACGCACTTCAGCAGGTAGAATCCTTGGTAGTACTTCTCCAGTGGGAGCAATGGGCGCACGGGTGTTGATGGGCGGAAGAGGTTGAGCGGAAGAGGTTGGTGTAAAAGCGTTAGTTTTTGAGAAATATCGGATTCGCTCTTCTTGTCAGGGTCTTTCATGAAAAAATTGATCTTTCTAACTTCTCGGGAAGTAGAGCTCGTAGAAAGCTAGAAATCCGCGGTTGTACTTCTGAAAACTTGTGGTGTACATTTATTTATGCGGGAACAGCACAGCATCGCTTTTCTGAAAGCTTGTAAATGTTAGTTTCCTGCTTTGTAGCACCCAAACAAATACAGCAAGGCATATATGAGTGTCTTGTGTAGAGTGTATATCGTGAGCGAGCGGATGGTCGGTAAGTTTTCATTGAATTGAGGTAAAAATTCTTTTCATTTCAGGCATCTAAAAATTCTTAGGTTTCGACTTGTAACTCGAGTTGTACCAAAGCTGGTAAAAGCTCTTACACGGCTTCCTGTAAAGCTTGCTTGCTCTATCGATCGGTATCTTGCGTTTTAATTAGAAGAGAAGTGCACGACGTATTGCACTAAAAGTTAGAATTGAAAAAAAATTATGGCACAACTTTATAAATAGGCTATTTGAGTTTTTACAAGAACCATTTCTAACTGAGATGGACAATTAGCACTTTTCCTAACTGTTTCTTTGCAACTTCAGGTGTACAGACCGGAATTGATGAGGACTGCTTACCATTACCTTCGTAATAGAACAGCAAAATACAATTACGAAGATGCTTTCGAGGAAATCTCCTGGGGTTCTAGCGGCGAGCCAGATGGTGTTGTTTTTGTTGTAACATACACGTTAGTTGCGCTCATTATATTAAGCACTTACTCTCTGCAACAAGCTCCTTTGCAGTGGTTCTCTGGAGGAAACAGTTGTAAGAAAATTCAAGTTGTGGATTGAAACACTAAGAAGGGTGAGATCATCAATTAATAATCCGTCAAGGTGGATAAGGGTAGGGTCACGCTTGAATATACCTTCCAAAGAGTTCAAGAACTACTCAATCGAAATCATGACGCAGACAACATGCATCACACTAGGTTTTCCTAGTCCTTTTTTCTGTAAACTAAACTGTTTTGAAACACGTCAGGCGTGTTTAAAAAATGTTGCCCGGAAAATATTGCTTTTTGGGAAAATTTTGTGGAGTTTCGAATTACCTCCGAGAGGAAACCTCTCGGCTGCCGAAGATGAATGTGTCAAGATACGTTTGCATAGCGTAATTAAATATTAGGTGGGTCCGAAAGTTTTGTCGGTTTTTCCCCATCGGCAATCACGCTAGAATGAAGATAAGCAAAAGCTTCAAAATGTATCCAATGCAGAAATTCTTCCTCCTTCCAGATGCTAAACTCCCATTGTGTTTCGTTGCGAGAGTTACGAGATATTTGCTGGAATTTACAACCAGTTTTTACCATGTCCACATTTCGCTAATTTTCAAAATTTTTGTATGAGACTTTCGGAGCAGTTCTGATAACCAGCAAATAGGGCAAAAATCTGCCAACTTAAGCAAATTTTTTCTAGCCCCACGGCTTGTCTTTCGGAATTTCTACGATTTATTTTTTAGAGTGACCAAATTTTACATTCAGCTCATTTTAATCTCGTAGAACATAAAATGTTAAACACTTCAGTCATCATTCGATGCAGATTTTTCTCCTTTTTCTAACACTTGCCTTTATTCGCGAGACAGGCGAAATTTGTGGGGGAAATCGCAGTATTTCTCATCACTGACGTAACCTAGGTTTCAAAAGTTTCATGATTTGAAGCGAAAATCGCTCATTTACTTTGTAATGATAGCGATAGTAATAACCATTGAAACCTCATTTTCCTGTGGGTTTTGCAGTGTTTGGTGCAATAATAGGTTATGCGATTTTTTTAAAACACAAGACTTTTAGAAAATTATTTAGCAAAAATCTGAAAAAGCAGCTGAAAAAAAGAAAAAATTGCTTAGGTTGGCAAAAAGTTTGCTCTATCTGCTGGTCATTAGGGCTTTTCCGAAGGTCTCATACAAAAATTTTGAAAATTAGCGAAAGGTGGACTTGGTAAAAACGAGTGGTTGTAATTTCCAGCAAATATCTCGTAACTCTCAACGAAACACAATGGGAGTTTAGCAGCTGGAAGGAGGAAGAATTTCTGCATTGAATACATTTTGAAGCTTTTGTTTATCTACATTCTAGCGTGATTGCCGATGGATTGAAAAAACCGACAAAACTTTCGGACCCACCTAATAGATAGTTTACCATTTTAAACATATGAGAACGCTTAACGATGTCGCAGCTTTTCGACTTGCTTCGGAGAACAAAGCCTCCGAAGACGCACTTCAGCTACTGGCGACACTTCGAATTCGTAAATTTGAATGTCTCAAAATGTATTAGAGTGCCGTTAGTTAGCCATATCCTAAAAAAATCTCCCTATGCAGCAGTGCACACATTATTCTGACAATTAGAGGTTTAGAGGTCGGATGGTCTAGACCGCAGTCTCCACTGACTTAGCAGAGCAACTGATAAAATTTCAACACTTTATCCTTAATGTCAAACCACAAAAGGAGCTGATGTGCAGGAATACACAGTTACAAGAGAATATGAGCAACTACCAATGATGAGATAGAAAAGTTAAAGTGAGAATGGTGAGAAATTGTGAGGAACGAACTAGCCATCTTGAAATCGTCAACACTACATACATTTTTCATTTCATATTTTGGTCTAACAAGGAGGGATATTTAGTCGAAGCGGTTTCTAAGCATGAGATGTTTATTGCATTGAAGAGCATGAAACACCTTCCAGATCCGCCTTCCTTAACTGCTGCGGGTTCCTGTGCGAGGAGTTATGAAAGTGTTACAAGCAACAATCAAAATGCATAATTACTTCAGAATCAGCCGTAAAGTTTTCTAGCGTTTAAATGCAGCGATGATTACATTTTAATCAAGATTAATCGCATAGCTTGATCTGCAATCAATTCAACCACTAATCATGTTACGACTTATCTTAACGTCATGGGCCTTCAAGTTTCCGCACTCAAAAACGGTCATTAGTCTCGCCCAGAAACCCTCAGCAGATAGGGAAGGCAGACTTGGAATCAGCATTTCGTGCCCTTCAAAGCAGTTCATATCGCATTTCAAAAGGCTCTATAGATATTTGAGACGGCAAGTTACGATTTTCGGAGACAATTTAAGATCCCAAATTGAAATGTCGTTTTTCTCTAAACCCAGCAAAGGAAAAGTGTGGTTAAATCTCTATATACAGCCCAAACATTTTACTCTTGAAACACGAAACTATATGCTTATGTGTACGATAACTGTTGAATTGCATAGAAAAATGCTAAGTTAACGTTATATAAATTTTGATTTTGGACTGGGATACAAGTAATGCGTGACCAAAGGCCCTTTATATTGGATATATCGTAGGTTACACTCCATAGAGGACTTGAGATCCGTATAGAGAATGTCGCAAGCTCTTAAGGGTAACAGATGTCTCATAGAGTAGTGTTTTTGTTATAACATGAAGGGTGTGAAATGCGGTTCATGCCGTTGCAACGAGTAAAGACAACAGCAAGTAATAAAAAGATAACCAAAAATTTTGTTCTTCTACGCCCACTCCAAAAACGGTAGATTCTTTTCGATGAGTTTAGAGTAAGTAATGCCATTATGAGTGCATGAGTGAAAAGATGACGGCAGCAGCAAGTCTGCAACGCAAAAGCAACATTTTCAAATAAAAAACTTCCAAAACGAGTCGATTTATTATATTTTAGCTCACCAAGGGAACTATCGGTTTCGGATGCTACAGCCGCGTATACAGGAGCAAACTCTGTTGTTGGTTTGCAGTTTATGACGGAACTGAACGTGGTCCATGCAAATCGAAGAAAGTCGAAGAAATTTTGGCTAAATTGGCGGCTCAGATCAAACGGCTAAGATCAGTTGCTAAATAATATCGACTATTCTCCATAGTATAGCGGGCGGAGCTTTGTCAACGTTTGCCAACGTATCCGCGTGGCAGTTTTTGATACCGAAAAGTACAAAAACTAACGCTTAAAACGGAGGTTTGACAAGTTTTCCAACGTGTTGAAATGTCTGCAGGGCCACGACCGCTATACGCATGGGAATTGCCTATACTTACAAAATAAATGTTACTCAATTCCGTTGATGTTTTGAGTAGGGGTAAGCCTCGATTGCAATTGAAGTCAATCACGCTTGCGGTCTTCATATTACAGTCGCATGACTTATCACTCAAACGCCTCCACCGTAACGAACACGCTTCTACGCGGTTGACATGCTCAAACACGACCTTGCTCAGGGCGCGAGGTTCAAAACCTTTTCTTCGAGTGATTGAAAGCTGGGGCAAACTGTTTTCTGAGAACTCATTTTTGCGAAAAAAATCACTAATTGGCAATGAAAAGACTACAATACCGCTCATAATTCGTCAAAAAAGTCGCCGGACTGCGGCGCACTCCGCCACACTCCGCCGCAGTGCGCCGGAGTGTGGCAGAGTGCGCCGGACTGTGGCAGAGTGCGCCGGAGTGCGGCAGAGTGCGCCACACTCCGCCGCAGTGCGCCGGAATGATCGTCAATTTAGCCATATCTCGCTTCAGAATGGACGAATTCTGAATCCGAGGACACCGTTCGATTCAGCTCGGCGAGACGCATCATCTTTTATATGAAGCTGAAAGTCTGTTTGTCTGTTTCTCTGTACGTATGTTCTGAATAGAAAAATCATTTCTGAACCGATCCGGACCAAACTTGGCACACATACACTTCGGGCCCCGGCGGGTGTCATATGCTACTTTTCGTCATCGATCGATATCGATTTTATCGATTTTTATCGATTTTTTTTGCAGAGTTCACCTACGGGGCCGGGAGTTGGCACAGGGGGGGGGGGTAAGTGATCATGGGGATTCAATATTAGTTTTCAGAATTATCGATTATTATTTTGGTGAATTCAGTGTGCTGATAACAGTATTACAATTGATCTGCCGCTGATGACACATAGACAGTATACTACAGGAGTATGGTAGAGAGCCACAGATCAATGGTAATACTGTTATCAGCACACTGAATTCAACCAAAATAATAATTGATAATTCTGAAAACTAATATTGTATTCGGAATCCCCATGCTCACTAACCCCCCCCCCCCTGTGCCAACTCCAGGCCCCCTAGGTGAACTCTGCAAAAAATCGATAAAAATCGATAAAATCGATATCGATTGATGACGAAAAGTACCCTATGACACCCGCCGGGGCCCGAAGTGTATGTGTGCCAAGTTTGATCCGGATCGGTTCAGAAATGGATTTTTCTATTCAGAACATACGTACAGAGAAACAGACAAACAGACGTTCAGCTTCATACATAAGATGATGCGTCTCGCCGAGCTGAATCGAACGGTGTCCTCGGATTCAGAATTCGTCCATTCTGAAGCGAGATATAGCTAAATTGACGATCATTCCGGCGCACTGCGGCGGAGTGTGGCGCACTCTGCCGCACTCCGGCGCACTCTGCCACAGTCCGGCGCACTCTGCCGCACTCCGGCGCACTCTGCCGCACTCGGCGCACTCTGTCGCACTCCAGCGCACTCTGCCGCACTCCGGCGCACTGCGGCGGAGTGTGGCGGAGTGCGCCGCAGTACGGCAACTTTTTTGACGGATTATGAGCGGTATTGTAATTTGCACCTACAATGATACTCCTCTGCTCCGCTCGAAGTGTGTATGCGCTATCTTGCTTCGAAGAAACAAGATATAGAGTTATATGAAAAATTATGCATGTAGGTTGTGCTCAGCTTTTTCCCGAAAAGATCTTACATAAATCTCTTCAGCATTTCTGGCTAACCATTTGGGTAGACTCTCCAACTAATCCAAAAGTGAAGTCTGAAGCGAAAAAGCGCGTCTGAAAAGCCCTCAATCCGCTCCGAAATTCTTTCGAACCGCGTCCACTTCACAGGACCCCTCCCCCACTTTTTACACTTATTTTGAAGGAAGCGAACGCGAACACGGAGTGCTTCGAAAAAAGCTCATTTTCGCAATTTTCAAGCTCTGAAAAGCTCAGATATGGCTTCAGTATGGCGAGGAGGCTCCGAAGAGGTGGAAAGCCGGAGAGCGAAACTTTGCCGGGACACTGCCCTTACAGGAGAGTGGGGAAAGTGCTGTTTCAAAAAAAAAGAACATGGAATAAACTAAAAGCTTGCCAGAGCTTTTAGTTTATTCCATGTTCTTTTTTTTGGAAAAGCAAAAAAAGAGCATGGAATAAATTAAAAGCTTGTCAGATTCTTTAATCCAAATTTACAATGTCGAAGTCTTGAGAAGCACGTAAGGTATCGTCGATTCGTTGACTGTACGGACTGGACATAACCGCGGAGCACGCGCCGCGAGGTAAAACGCTTGCTCCAGTACAAACTCGCCATTGTTAAAATTGTGCTTTCGCAACATTTAAACCGCGCCGCGCGTGGTCCGTAACGTTTGAGCAGTCCGTACGGCCAACGACGATACATCCCAGCAATTATTATAGCGTTTGCTCACTTTTTGCGGTAAAATTTGTCTGGCTACAAAATTCTATATGCAAATTACGTATAGGACTTTTGATGCTGGTGCATCGAAAGGAGCACAACGAGAACTTTTTTTTCGATAAGGTTTTCTCATTTATAACATAGACGATTGGAAAATGTGAAACGTCTACTAGTTTTTGAGGGTTTGTCGTATTTTATATGTATGGTACGCTAGTGGGCGTGTTAAAATTTGATAGTTATGAGAAAAGATATTCTAGACAAAAATTAATGAAAAGAAATCGTAAAGAAGAAATTGGCTATGTCAATAATCTTTGAAAACTCTCACATCGCACAAGTTTTGTGTCACTAAGAGTTTCATTATTACATAAACTAGCAAAGTAACAGCGAGCTTTTAAACAAACTCGAAATTCGATTTAGCGCACAACCTAAACATCGTACATCGTAGCAGCACCTGGAAGACTAAAGCGACTTTTCAATCTTAGCTTGGTGTATGCAATTAGCAAAGCTGGTTAACCTAATTATACAGCTTTCAGCTTACTCGAACCATTCCTCAAGGAAACATATGCTTCTGCTGGTGTAAAACTACAAAAACAATCCTACAGTAACAGATTAAAATCAGTAATCCGTTTTCCAGCTCAAAAATCCTCGAAAGCTCTTCAGACAAGAGAGTTTAGCAACCAAACGTTACATCAAATCACATGTACACGCTAATAGGTAGAGAAACTTGTTTGCATAAGAAACTTCCCAAAAGACTCAAAATAGAAATACCTATAGGTGCGATAGGGGGAGCAGGGTCTCCTCCAGGTGAAGGGCTTTGACAATTTCCGATCTACGAAACTGAAGGGGAGTAACTGAGCCTTAAGATGAATGCTGACGAAGTTCACATGCATGACGGGAGTGGGGTGAAAACAAGGAAAATAAGTGGTACGGAGGTGTAATATGAAGATTTTTACTGTGCTTAAGCCTTAAGGTCATTCTCAGGAAACTTTTATGTTTTATCGGTCGACATATCATTCGAAAGCTCGGAATATACAGAATCGACGTAGACCGTCTCTTTTTTTAGCTCTCCTGTGATTTCAGATATAAGAAATTATATCCAGCTTCAGCATCAATTAATTTTATGCAATCTCTTTGCGCTCCATTTCTGAAAGAAAGAGGAAAGCTAGAATAAAAGAGACGGTCCACGTTTACCGGCGTTTTCCTCTGTGATAGAGTTGGACAACTGGGCATCTTCGTTCACTCTTTGCATGAAAATTTCCTCACAAAAACTCGCATGTTTTTAGATATGCCATGTATCTCTGAGTAGAGAGGAGCTAGAGGAAAAGAGACGGTCTACGTCGAATCTCTTTTGTGAGTTTTCTAATGGTATATAGGTTGTTGAGTGAAAAACTTCGTGGCTTTTCAAAAATGAGGTGGAGATATTTACTATTAGCTCGCTAGTTTTATGAAGTTACAATATCAGCCAATCCTGGGTTATTTTGTTTCATTTTTGAAACCAAAAAGTCTTTTTCAAAGTTCTATGTATGATTCGAAAGCTTAAGGAATGTATAGTCTAACTGCTCTTTTATTTGTCATTAGTCTCTCTAATGAATAAAGATATGTCAGAAGGCACGGATCACCGACCTACCGATCTTCAGTGACGGGAAGAAAAGCCCGCATTGACCCCTTCGGCAGGGCGTAAATACGGGAGTCAGGGGGAGGTCTGAGTTCGCGCTGAGAAAGCGCTAGCAGAAGCTAAAGCCGTCGAAGAGAGGAGGATCTTCCCCTTAGATAGAGTTCATCCAGTCAGCCTGCCGAAGAGGTCAAAGAGGGTAAAGCCCGTTGTTTCGTTGTTAAGCTTGTTCAAGTTACACGTTCTTGTTTTCTTGCTGTTCGTTGCTGTTTTCTGAGATAAATTATTAGTCGTTCGATCCGTGTGGTCTATCGATCCGGTTGAAAACGTCATAACACAAAACCACCACCGCTTACAGATATGGTAGGATTTTTGTCAGAAAATATGCATTCATCACTATCCAGTCCAGATTTTCTACTTCTGCTCACTCTTTCTTGATGTGTACTCATTGAAACAGTGCTGATTATTCAAAGAATCAGACATCTTTTTAATTTTTGACTGTTTCGTTAACAACGCCACTTTGAGTGCGAAGGGCCTAAAGCATGCGTTTTTCAACAAAATGCTGTTGCTTCGATGCTCTCTTGCAGTCTTAATGCCTGAGGAAAAGAGCAGCTGTCCTCTACCTATCGCATCTATGGAAACAGCTACTTGCCCCGTATTCTATCGCTTGATAAAGACGCGTAAACTGCCTACAAAATGCGCTCCGCTTCCGCTGAATCATACAAAAATACGGCCCATTGAAAGCTGCGTAAACGGGCCAACCATTCGCATATCGTAATCCCCAACAAATTCATCAACCAAATTTCGAACAACATTTCCATCAATACTAAGCAATATTATTCACTTCCTTGAGCATTTTCAAACAAAGTATACGTACGATTGTGCAGTTGAATCATTTGGGTCGATACTGTCATATGAGCCGAGAGTAATCTATCCTATCTGATGGCATGGTAGAAGCAGGCGTGTTAGCACACATCGCGGGAAGTTGCCAACTCTCATGCAGCAGCTCGCGGATTGATCTATGTTCCAATAATTTATGTAACCCTAGTACGCAATAACTCCGCACATGAGATCTTGATGAAGCGGACAGCTCTCAAATGGAGAGACATCGCTCGCGTTTGAACCTGAATGCGTTAACTTTAAGTGCCACCGCGTCAACCATTCGACCATTCAGTCAATCACTGTCGTTGCGCCAGCAATAGGAGAAATGCAGGTAAGGGCTCCTAAATTGCAGAGTCGTTTGCACCAGCGGTGTCGACCCCGCGACCGCGTCGCGCCCGGGCATTTTGTCAGGCCGCGACCGATGGCGCCGGTGTCAGCATTATATTTTCTCGGCCGTTTCGCCTCTTTTCTTTTTTTGCTCAGTCAGCCCTCAGCGAGAATCATCATAATTTTTCGAAATAGTCCTATGCCGGCAATCGGCCTCAGGTTCCATTGTACCCCTAGGTTATGTTTTTTAGGATTCTCAGCATAGCAAAAGAAGTTATTGTGGCTTAGTCAATTCGGAGAAATACAGGTATGTCACTTACTCACTTGCTCACTTGCTCAACTTTATTGTTTTCCATAATAGGTAATATCAGAACAGTCTCTAAAGTTCGACCATTTCGCGTATGGAATGAAGAACCGAGCGTCATACACTCAAGTTGCAGCAGTATTCAAACCTGATGTGAAAGCTGCTACTCCTGCTTCAGGGCAAAATTCTAGCTAATAGGAGGACAATGTGCTCCTTTTATATTATAGAAAACCATATAAAGAATTTTGTTGGCTTTTCAACATAGCGGGAAAAGCATATTTTACGCAATATGGTTTGCCTCATTTGTTCGAGTGTAAGCAAAGAAAAGCGCAATAAAACAAATAATCGATCCGCAACTAGCACTTGGCACAATCACAAAAAACGTGCACATTTAGAGACTATTCTGATATTACCTATCATGGAAAACAATAAAGTTGAGCAAGTGAGCGTGAGTAAGTGAGTAAGTGACATGCCTGTATTTCTCCGAATTGATTAAGCCACAATAACTTCTTTTGCCATGCTGAGAATCCTAAAAAAACATAATCTAGGGAAACAAAAAAGCCTGAGGCCTGCCGGCATAGGACTATTTCGAAAAATTATGATGATTCTCGCTGAGGGCTGACAGAGCAAAAAAAAGAAAAGGGGCGAAACAGCCGAGAAAATACAATGCTGAGCCGGCGCCATTGATCGAGGCCTGGCAAAATGCCCGGGCGCGACGCGGTCCCGCGGGGTCGGCGCCGCTAATGCAAACGACTCTGCAATTTAGAAGCCCTGTAAGTGGCCGCCTATATGAGAGCATGATCAATACACTGCGTGAGAGACTTTGACCTCCGAAAGATCAGTTTACGTTACCAGAAGAAAGGGGCGATCGGTGCAAACATAATTCAGAAGGGAGTGCAAAAATGATGGTGTTCTTCGTGGTGTTAAGACATTACTAGACTTTTTTCTATCATCAATCATCAAGAATATCAAGGTTTAGAAAGGAAAATATAATGGGAAAAATGATAGTTTTTTGCTGAAAAGCGAAATTTTTGATTCTTTCATCTGACGTAATTGTGTTATATTGCCGCACTACCCAAACAGACGCCATCAACAAGGTGCCAGCACCTCGATGTAGTAGGGGCACGTCGAGATGCCCCAACTTTCTCTCTTCTTAAGAGAGCACCGTTATTTCTCGTGATCGCTGATCTGCCGGCAAATTTCGGCGAACTGCCTAGAGGTTGCCGGCAACCGAACTCGCGAACTGCCGGCAACTCCTCCTGCGCTTCTCAATATTTTTTAAAGAGAGAATCTTAGAACTTCAAACTTTGATGGAGGTTTTTCAAAAGTTGCGGTGACTTTCATCTAAAAATTCACTCAAAAATCTTTTAGACGGCCTACATTTGGGATCTTAGTTTTTAGCGACCTCACGGAGAATTACAATGTAAAAATATGTTGACGTATAATCTCAGTAAAATCACATCATGACCCTGGCAAGGAATGCTCAGACTGCAATATATTTAAATTTTGTCAGGGAGAGAATATGCCCAAACAGGTGGACTGGCGATGGGCCAACGATTAGCACTCGTGTTAGCAAGTTGTTTCCTGGGAAAAGTAAAAAAATCCGGTGCTATCCGTGGTCCAGCTTATGTATTGTCGTTATGTCAACGATTGCTGCATAGTCACGTCGACAAAATCGGAAACAGACGAATGTTTCCGAATAATTAATCGACAGTCGAGATACATAAGCTTTATGAGAGAAGAACCGCGTCGGTTGGCTACTGTTTTTGGACACGTAGCTGATCTGAGCAATCAAGCGGTGCACATAAAGGGTTTCATAAAGACAGTAAGAACACATCTGTAACGGTAAGGACGAAAGGCAGGAGTGGCTAAAGCTAGCAGCTGAAATATTAGCCTTGAATGGATGTGCTATGCAAGTTGTGCGATCCGGATGTTCGAAAAAAAACGCTGTAGAGATAAGCGAAAAAGTTACTAGAGTAGCTTTATGCTTGCCATTTGTCTCCGAAAGAGTCACTGCCGCAGTCAAACAATGTCTGATACAAGCACAGCTGGACAAAAATGTCGTTTTAGTATCTCGCGAGACAACGCGTTAGAAAATAACACGCAATAGACTGTGCGATAAAGCTTTATCACGAGAGATCGCTTGTGTGCCCATACGGACAATCTAGAGATTGTGCCAACTTTGGTGTTGTATAATATATCAAATTGAGTGTGCAAGTGCTCTACCATGCATATTACTGAAACGGCTGGCCATGTGTGCGCGTACCAGCGAATATGACGGTGTTGATTATAATATCAGCTGCAATGCATTGGCCCATGTTGCGGCTCGGTGTGCTCAGCATTCCTCGCCCTAGTGCTCGTCCGCCTGACAACACAACTCCGAACTCCAGGAAGTTCCACTTCTGCACTAGTGTGCGCACAGCACTACCTAGCGCGTCCGTTCGACGCCAACACCCTACCCGTACAAGAAACAATCACACGCGCGACTAGATTAAATTACATTTACTAAAACATAAGAACAAAACACAAAAAACCTAAAACTACTAAAAAGACACTACTATTACTACGAGAGAAAGAAATAGGCACGGGACTAGCCGCCTCGTCCCGTGCTGCCGATGCTCCACGATAATCGTTCCAACATGTGTTCCGGGTTCTTCACTGGGTCAACCGCAAGCCCCTAGCCCTTCCGGGACGGTGTGACCCCTCTCCGCTCCCGCAATCCATTCCTTCTGCGCGACAAACCACACTACAGTCTGCCCCAATCCTAACCAGGCCAAAATTGGCATGGCGGGAGTCCGCGTCGCTAAGGTTTCGCGGTCACGCCCACGGCCTGCTTCTCTATTCTCTCTTCAATCCTTTTGCTCTCTCCGACAGCGCGCCTATGCAGCGCAGATGGCTATCGTTGCGAGCGCCGCTTTCACGCCGACGGTTCGGCCTGATCCCAATTGGAGCAGACTGTACAAGCTGCGCGTCTCCAAAACCAGGAAGATGACAAAGGCTCAACCGCTCGAAACTGATGATCATCTGCGGGAGCTGCTGGAGGCGTGCCAGCACGAACAATATCATAAAACGATCGATACGAACGAAACTCGAAAAGGCGTAGACCGCGGCTTGCGCGCCCTTATATACCCTGTGACTTGGCAGGCAGGAGAGGTCTTGGCGCGAAATGAGTAGCGCGCCAAGTAACGCAATAGCCAGCGCTCCCGGCCTCCTGTTTCGAGGAGTGGCTTGCATCGCGAGCCGCGACAGCTCAGAACATCAATTTTCCGCAGGAAAGCTTTAGAAGGCTCCTAATTTTTCAAGAATGAAAAATTATCAACGAGTGACTTGATGCCCTATCTGTTGTACTGCAAACTATAAGATTGTGTGCTCTATTCGAGCAACCGCACAGTAGTTTGGGTGCTCATTTGACATCCCACTCGACCAAGCCATCTGGAGCGGCTGTAGCACAGCACGCGCCATACTTAACTTTGTTGATCCTCTTAATCCGCTTAATTTCTTCGTAAAAAACGCATTCTCACTAGTTTGTCATTTGGCGCCGTCTAGGTAATAAATAAAGCATTTTGCATGGGTGCGCAAATTCGCTACGCGACGCCAAATGACAAGCTGTTGAGCGCGCATTTTTTACGAAGAGGATGAAGCGGATCAAGTGGATCAAGAGGATCAAGTACGGCGCGTGCCTAAGCCACAACAGCGGTGATATAATTGATGGGTGAACCCTTCGCCCTCAAACTTCCTGCTTCCACTGAAGAGAATCAAGTGGCAGGCCAATGGAGATGTTTGGCGGAAGAGATAGTATATCATTGTGATTGACACCTTTTCAAGCTATGAGAACGGCGTCTTGCCGAAACGTCGGGCAATAAAGTATGTCATACACGCCTGTACAGCACAATATAACAAGTGAAATTAGTCACCGTAGAAACAGTGTTTATTGAGTACAGACGACTTCCTAGCGGTTGATAAGTGTTCAATTTCATTGCAAAGTGCTAAAAATCGATAAATAGATAGAGCGGATGAGCGATCGCAAAAAAAACCCTATTTTGTACGTCGGGGTGGAAACATGTGTGGAAAATTCGGCGCTTTTGGTTCACTCACATACTACTCGACATATGATTCGCGGAAGCATACTTACTCAAAAACTTTGAGTTTTATAGATCCACTAGCTGGCTTACCCGGCTCCGCCGTATGTTCCGAATAGAAAATTCCATTTCTGAACCGATCCGGACCAAACATGGCACGCATACCCTTCGGGCCCCGGCGGGTGTCACAGTCTACTTTTCGTCATCGATCGATATCGATTTTATCGATTTTTTGCAAAATTTGAGCTAGGGGGCTGGAATCTGGCAGAGGGGTGTAATCGAGCATGCTGATCACCCCCACGGGAGTGATCAGCATGCTCGATTATCCCCCTGTGCCAACTCCCAGCCCCGTAGCTTAAATTTTGCAAAAAAAATCGATAAAATCGATATCGATCGATGACGAAAAGTAGCCTATGACACCCGCCGGGGCCCGAAGTGTATGTGTGCTAAGTTTGGTCCCGATCGGTTCAGAAATGGAATTTTCTATATGGGACATACGTACATATAGACATACAGACATACAGACATACATACAGACATATATACAAACAGACATTCAGCTCTATATATAAGACTAGCGACCCTACGGGTCGCTAGTAATTGGGTGGGGGCAGACACATTGATATCTGCCATTAATTGACTAAAAATCCCAAGAAAGAGAATTTCCATCTTCCCAGCGACCTTTCCGTGTTGTGAGTAGTAGAAACAAAACACTATGCTCTTACGAAAAGAAGCTACTACCAGTGACTATCCGCAAAGCATCTCTACTGTTCCTCTTGCAGATACCTTTGCCCAGATACCATACCTCTTAAACAAGGAAGCTCCCTCCAAGCACTTGTTTAGAACAGCTGATTCATCCCAAAACTCAGATTGATTTCCAGGAAAAGTGCCATGTTAAAGGAAGCGTCAAGTTATGTCTTCCAGCAGCCGAAAACTCAGATATGTAGATAAAAACGAAGCAGTATTTTCTTCGATGATGGTCTTGCCAGTGAACGGACTCATTTCTTAGAACAGACTAAAGCTGGCTCAACGCCTTCTTTTGAAGGACAATCTTACCGAAACTGTCCTGTCGCATAAAACCCTAGGTGTTTCCTTCCCT
Organism: Cylicocyclus nassatus; assembly: GCA_958299035.1. Classification (NCBI taxonomy): domain Eukaryota; kingdom Metazoa; phylum Nematoda; class Chromadorea; order Rhabditida; family Strongylidae; genus Cylicocyclus; species Cylicocyclus nassatus. The sequence goes on from CATQJL010000316.1 coordinate 19,483,535, forward strand.
CGAAACCAAGCTCCCTGTTTTTTGCTTCTAGGGACGAAAGTGTGGCTTTAGCAAAGTTCAAAAAGTCAAAAGTTTCCGAGAAGATAATTTTTTGCCGTAAGAAGCTCATGGGTCTGTCTTTCCCTCGAGACCACTTTTCAGCCTTCAGGTACAGAAGTCCGGTTTTTGCAGAGTAGAATGGCCACAAGTAAATTTCAAACAAGTTTCTGTAGAATAAACATTGACACCCAGAAATTTTCAGCGAAAGTATCTTGCTGGCTGAGCTTATGAGTCTCTTCCCCTTGAGACCAAGCTATCTGTGCTGTTTTGCTTTTAGGGGTAGAAGTATAGGTTTTGCAGAGTAGAATGGCCACGAATTTCAAACAAGTTTCTGTATACAAAAACATCGACACCCAGAAACTTCTGGCGAAAATATCTTGCTGCCTAAGGCCATAATTCTTTCTTCCCTCGAGACCAAGTTCCTTCTGCTTTTTTGCTTTTAAGGCCAGAAGTGTGGTTTTTGAGTTTTGTGGCCTTTGCGAAGTTTGGAAGTAAAACGTCTTAGCGAAAATGTCCTGTCGGATGAAACTCATGGGCTGTCCTTCCCTAGAGACTAATTTCCCTGTGCTTTTCTGCTTTTAGGAGCAGAAGTACTGGTTTTGCGAAGTCTAGGGGGCAAACGCCTTAGCGAAAATGTTTGTCTCATACAGCTTATGGTTCTGCCTTTTCCTCGAAAGCAAGCTATCTGTGCTGTTTTGCTTCTAGAGGAAGAAGTGTGGTTTTTGCAAAGCAGAATGGCCAGAAGTAAATTTTAAGTAAGTTTTTGTATGATCATTGACACCCAGAAACTTCTGGCGAAAATATCTTGCTGCCTGAACCCATGATTCTTTCTTCCCCCGAGACTAAATTCCCTGTGCTTTTCTGCCTTTAGGGGCTGAAGTACTGGTTTTCGCGAAGTAGGGGTCAAACATCTTAGCGAAAATGTCCTGTCGGATGAAGCTCATGGGTCTGCTTTCCTCGAGAGCACTTTGCGCTTTTTTACTTTCAGAGGCAGAAGTATGGTTTTTGCAAAGTGGAAGGGCCAGAAGTGATTTTTGAAGCAAGTTTCTGTATAATCATTGACACCCAGAAATTTCCAGCGAACGTATCTTGCTGGCTGAGCTTATGAGTCTTCCCCCCCCCCCCCCGAGATCAAAAGGGCCAGAAGTAAATTTCAAGCAGGTTCTGTATAATCATTGACACACAGAAACTTCTGGCGAAAATATCTTGCTGCCTGAAGCCATATTCTTTCTTCCCTCGAGACCAAGCTCCCTGTCTTTTTTGCTTTTAGGACCAGAAGTGTGGTTTGACTTTGTGGTTCTTGGGAAGTTTGGGAGCCAAAAGCTTCAGTGAAAATGTCCTATCGGACGAAGCTCATGGGTCTGTCCATCCCCAGGGACCACTTTTCTGCTTTCAGAGGCAGAAGTATGGTTTTTGCAGAGTGGAAGTGACAGAAGTAAATTTCAAGAAAATTTCTGTATAATTGGATATTGACTCGTTGAAATTCTTAGCGGAAACATCTTGCCTCCTTAGTTTATAAGCCTTTTCTTCCATCGAGACCAGGCTCTTTGTGCTTTTCTGATTTTAAGGGCAGAAGTAGGAGTTTTAAAAGGTAAAGGCGGGCCAAAGTGAATCTATAACAACTTTAGGTAAATTTACCGTTTTCGACGATTCCGAGTGTGATTATAGAATTTTCAGCATGCTCACTTACCCCCGGACCAATGCCATCTCAGCCTCGTAGCTTCAGCTTTGAAAAAAAGGTGAAATCAATAAAAGTAATGGGTATTCTCACAAACGGTCAATATTTTTGCAGTGAACGTTCTCACATACAACTTTGTGCCAAATACCAGCCGTGTAGCTCTAATTTTACAAAGAATAGAAAAATCGACAGAAATAATAGGTACTTTCAAGAACACTTATTACAATCATAATCGGCATGCTCGCTTTTTCCTCCCATGTGCCAACTTCCAGCCCCGTAGATCAAAATTTGCAAAAAAACCGATAAAATGACAAAAGTAGTGGGCATTTTTGAAAATGGTTATCATCTTTGTATTCAGCATGTTCGCTGTTCATGTTCGCTTACCCCCCTGTGCCAACTCCCAGCGCCGTAGCTTAGACTTTGCAAAAAAATCGACAAAATGATGAAAATAACTGATAATTTTAATAACTAATATTGTATTCGTAATCAGCATGTTCGCTTACCCCCCTGTGTCAATTCCCAGCGCCGTAGCTCGAACTTTGCAAAAAATCGATAAAATGATAAAATTGATGATTCTAAAAACTAATATTGTATTCGTAATCAGCATGTTCGCTTACCCCCCTGTGCCAACTCCCAGCCCCGTAGTTCAAAATTTGCAAAAAAATCGATAAAATGATAAAAGTAATTGATAATTCTAAAAACTAATATTGTATTCGTAAGCAGCATGTTCGCTTACCCCCCTGTGCCAACTCCCAGCCACGTAGTTCAAAATTTGCAAAAAAAATCGATAAAATGATAAAATTGATGATTTTAAAAACTAATATTGTATTCGTAATCAGCATGTTCGCTTACCCCCCTGTGCCAACTCCCAGCCCCGTAGTTCGAAATTTGCAAAAAAATCGATAAAATGATAAAAGTAATTGATAATTCTAAAAACTAATATTGTATTCGTAAGCAGCATGTTCGCTTACCCCCCTGTGCCAACTCCCAGCCACGTAGTTCAAAATTTGCAAAAAAAATCGATAAAATGATAAAATTGATAATTCTAAAAACTAATATTGTATTCGTAAGCAGCATGTTCGCTTACCCCCCTGTGCCAACTCCCAGCCACGTAGTTCAAAATTTGCAAAAAAAAATCGATAAAATGATAAAATTGATGATTCTAAAAACTAATATTGTATTCGTAATCAGCATGTTCGCTTACCCCCCTGTGCCAACTCCCAGCCCCGTAGTTCAAAACTTGCAAAAAAATCGATAAAATGATAAAAGTAATTGATAATTCTAAAAACTAATATTGTATTCGTAAGCAGCATGTTCGCTTACCCCCCTGTGCCAACTCCCAGCCACGTAGTTCAAAATTTGCTAAAAAAATCGATAAAATGATAAAATTGATAATTCTAAAAACTAATATTGTATTCGTAATCAGCATGTTCGCTTATCCCCCTGTGCCAACTCCCAGCCACGTAGTTCAATTTGCAAGTAATCGATAAATTTGGTAGATGTAGTAATAAGTTTCCATACTGGAAAACGACAGACACGAAAACACCATCGACCAGAAAAACACCATCGAGGACGTACAGACAGCATCCACCAGCGTACAGACAAGTACACCATTCGGTTTTATATATATAGAAGGATTTGCTAGACCCTGGCGAAAAAATTCGCCATTAGGTGTAAAGCCCACTGAACATTTACAGCTATTCTGAGCTATCCAGTTTCGAAGCAGGCCAGTTTTTAAGGGCTACTTTATGAAGTACAGTCTGTAAAAAAACACATTAAGAAACTTGAAAAGTGCAACAGCTTTTACAAGGATTTTTTCAAACGCACTTTACCAGAGTTAAATTCACCACCCAGTTACGAAGACCTCCTCAAATATTTTATTTGAAAAACCTCATTTTCCGACGAGTCTTATTTCACCTTACTTTTTGCTTTTAATTCTTAAGAAAAGAGAAGAAGCTAAAAGCGAGTAGATAGTGAATGTTGTCCTTACAAGTGAAAGGTCGGGAGCTTTCAATCTATAGTATTTCAGGATACAACGTAGAAAACATCAGCAGATGTTCAATAATTCATTTTACAGGACAGCAAGATGGTTAAAACGGCTTGCCAAAAATACCACAGCTGCAGTGGATAGGGTAATATTCAAAAAAAGGTGTAAAAAACCTGACTAAATCAGCATTGCTGATATGAACTACAACGCCCTACAAAACCACTTGACCACAACAATAAAAAAAATCCTTTTTTCCTAGTATATGATTAAGAAAGTATTTCCTTTTTCTTTAACTCTATTTCAGAAAATGTCTAAATGCGCACTTCGATCATTGATGCGAGTATCGTAGCTGTACACTGTTTTTTTTTTCGGAGAAACTTCAATAACGATGCATTCATTTCCTATCATTATGTATCATCCTAGCCCTTTTATTTGCTACTATAATCTATAAATAAACCTAATTCAATATCTGCTAGATTACATTCACGTCTTACGAACTATCTTGCTTTCTTCGAAGGGTACGTTGCATGTAAAATGACTGTTTTCTTAAATTCTTAACTTTCGCTTCATACCACGGTTTTCACTTCGCCAACGTTCAAGTATTAACTCAATCTAATTCCCGCTAAACTACTTTTAACAATTTATCTCTTATGATCTGCTACAATAAAACATTGTTGATAGCTTCTATCTATATATTGATCTGCATTTCGTTCTCATCGCAGATAAATGAAGGAAACAAGCAACTCTTGTATGTATTTATTATGAATTTATGGACTGATGGATGGATGGATGGATGGATCGATTTATGTAGCGACAAATGGACCATTGGATAGGTTGCAGCCACTCGAAAATGATTGATTACATCAATTACTTCATCGTTCTCTGCTGGTTATAGCAAAATATCAGTTACGCCGACCAATATGCATGCTATGGAGGATAATGTGAAAGATTCATATTTATGTAATTACCATTAACTACAGACAAAAAGTTTAGCGGTATAAAACTGAGGCTTATTAGATTTTTCTCAGTGCTGTGCACATCTTTCATATCTTACTCTCTTTTCCAGCTGTGGGTCTCTTTTTTGGTATGGCATATTATAATTGTGTAATGTACTTGTCCATACATATATAAAGTTGAATGTCGGTAGAATGTTAGTTAGGTGTTCTTCATGTAAACTTTCGGGTGTAGACCGATCAGCGCCAAACTTTGCACACATATGTATTCGACACCGGTCACCCCGTAGACTACTTTTCGCGCTCCCACTTCCACAAATCCTACTTCTTCTAATGATTTGTCGATTTTGAAGAAAAAAGATTATCATGTGTTATCAAACCAAATCCAACTTTCATGTGAGCAATAACCTTAGAACTCATTTTCATTGCACAGTGTGGGAGATGCGGTAATTCACGGCGATACGGTTAGCAGGTATGTGCCCTGTATTACACGAGAAACAGAGGGAAGCCAAAACGCAGATAAGTTTGTACCTTTGAGGTTACGTATCAATTCCGCTCTTTGTTGAGCCAGCCAAGCCCACGGGGCATGCCAAAAAAAATTCACTTTTTCGAGCCTATCTGTGGTAGGCCAGAAACTTCCAAACTCTGGAAATTCTAAATTCTTCATCACTGAATAGCTAAGCTTTTTTGCAGAAATTGTGGAAAAGATGTCCTAACCTCAAGCATACAGAAATGTGCGAAGCTTCAGCGATTGCTCTAATTATAAGAAACTTTGGGTCCATAGAATGCCAGCAGCGAGTATCTATTTCAGGGTGTCGATTTCTCGGTCCAGATATTCTCGAAAACCTACTCTACTTAAACATGCTATAGGTAAACAATGTTCAACCACTACAGTAGCTATGTTTTTAAAAGAATCCGTTCATTTGCGCCTGGATTGTGGCCAACAAAGTCAAAGCAACGAAATTTTGATTTTGAGTGCAGCTGTCTGAAATGCTGGTAAAATTCTCACAGATGAGATAGAAGCTTAATTTCATAACCGTTAGCAAGTGCATGAAGAAAGCTTTCCACTGATATACAGAATCCATATCGAAAAAGAAACTTTGAAGGAAAAAAGTTGTTTGGAAAATAGGCCTAGAAAAACGGACATTATTTTTGCAACAACCTAATATAAATAATTCATTCCTTCTTTTGACGGCACAATACTCGTGATGCTTATGCTTGCACAGGAAAACGCCAAAGAACTCAGAACTTTAACATTTTTGTGGCTAGTTCCTTTCACTTGCTCGTCATTTCTGCTCATTTGCAGTGAGCATTAGAAACAGTCACTCATTCATCGAACACTTTAATTAAGAATTTGTACTTTCGTGTGTGCTTCAATAGCGGATCCGAATTGAATTAATGGATAAAAGTAATCAGCAAACACATTCAAGTAGCCAAACATACAAATTTCCACTTAATTTGATACACGTAAAACCTTTGAAAAGGTTGATTAAAGTACGTCTACTTTGTTCTAAAACGCTCACTCCAAACGAGCATATCTCTGCTCGGCAAGTTGACTGTTACTTCTTGGATAATGAAGCTTCTCTTCGCAGCTATTCTAGTGAGGTTCTTGCATTTGCAGTCAAAACCTCGGATCTTTACATTTAGGTAGTATTTTTACCTTCTCAAGTTTCAATGAAAAAGAAAGGCAAAAGTCATGACAACAATGTTCCACGTGATTCTCTAAATCGAGCTGTACTGGACATGCAAGGGCTTATGAATCGTGGAATTGTAGGTTTGCATCAGTTTTTCCTTTTGTAGGAAAGAGTGATTCGCGATAAGATTGAAAGACCAAAAGAATATAAGAGTGAAATGAGAATGTTGTTTTCCGAATACGAAGTATTACAACAAAGTAGAAAGTTTCTACCTACATCTACCAGTTTCGCCTACATTTAGCTCATGTACGATAGCAGTCTCGAAACCACAGCCAAATATTTCCTTGAATTGGAAGATAAATCTGGAATCTATCCGACGGGCAGCGAAAGATTCGACGGCGCTGTTTTCGTCGAATACAATGTGTAAGTTAATATCGAATCTGAAATTATTTGCACAACAATAGAAGTTGCCACTCTTCTATTTGCAGAAGCAAGCCTGTACACAGACTCAAAAAGGTCTTCCAAACCTGGGCCAAGTACCTCGTAAAGGTACGTAAGACATTTCGCAGAGTGTGTCAAAAGTCCTTAGGGTTGTATTCATTCAGCTGAAACTTGAATTAAGCAACATAGACAAACGAAATCAGTGTAAAAACAATGACCTTTGTTCGAAATACCCTTTATTGTCCTTTACACACCGTAGGATCTTTGAGTGACTGAAGTTACAAATTCAGCCTATTGAGGCATGTCTCTTTGGTGAGAGTAGGTTGCACAAGGTGCCTGCAGGGACTTTTCACAAAAAAAATTAGAGATTCATACCTGGGGTACGAAAATATGTCATTTTGAGGATTACATTTCCTAAAATTGCAGTGCTTTTGAAATGCTGATGCTCTGCGTGTCGGATATTTGTTAGTGCATAGCCAGACTCTCAGATTATGTTGAGGCTTTACATTCTAGGATAAATCGACCTCTTTGATATTAACGCAAAGGTCCGTTGTCTAGGTTAAACTGCGTATACATCTAGCCAGCGTAGGTCGTATCGTAAATTACATGGAAACATCTGCTAAAGTACAGATTAGTGGACCACGGGTTTGGCTAGAATGCGCGGACGCGGCATAACTGCGTAAGCTGTCTACGCCGTGTAGTCTGGCCCAACTCTAACTCGGTTGTTCAAAAGTTATACCAATGAAGGTTTGGCTATACTATTTTGTTTCACCCAATTTTTCATTAGTGGACGATGCCAATCAGAGATATGACTTGTGTACTGGTACTGTGCTCCTTAGGCTACTGAGTAGTTTAAGGGACCCGTTTTTCCAAAAAGTGAGCTGTATGCATAATAGGGCATGTGAAGATTTTGACTTTGGGACGCTGAAATCGAAAAAAAATGTATTCCTTGCTCTAAAGGGTACAAGAGCAAGTGATTTCTACAGCAAAATCAAGCCTGCAAACTTTGTCATCTGAAAAAAGTGCTTTCTTGCAGCTTTCAAGTCGTTGGTTTCCTTAATTGAAGTAGTATTGTTGTATTATAGTGAATTCTCTAAGCAGACTAGCGTAATAGCCGGCAACATTCATCGACCATCGAAAACACAAATCAACTCACGCCTTTGTTCGCATTCAATTTTTCTTGAAAAGAATTGGCAGAACTTTATGAACAACTTTGAGCTTTGTGAACAACAAATTTCCTCTAATTGTGTTATCTGAGCAAACCTCATGTTTAGAAAAATTTGCCTTAAATATTGCTCGACGTCGGCTGGTGCTTATTCCAGCCCTTTGTATAAAAATGGTTGAATTTTTAATTAATCTTCCAGGATCGGTTTTTTTCGTACGATTAA